>CM035166.1:107290631-107497750 GCA_020205615.1 Panax quinquefolius | reverse complement strand
AGAATATTCCACGACAAACGAATATTCCCAAACAACAATGAATATTTTATAACCACTTGCTTATTTTGAAATATTTACGTATTTTACCCCTAACTATCCACATTAATCAAATCAACCCTTACTATTTCAAAATAATAAATAGAAAATTAAATTTCATTAATAATAAGTTGGGGTCTTACACCAACGAGGACTTTTTCACATCATTTTGCAACATTACTGGCCATGATTATCTTAAGAATAATCCTCGGTCATAATAATCATACCAAGTCCATCTATATGTACTATGTGCCACAGATGACTTTCAACATAATATAAATATAAGGATGATGACAATATTATAAGCATTAATCAAACTAAATCAAGGATAAATATTAAAGACTTTAAATTTATCTAAACATTATCAATCACTTAATAAAATCATAATCTAATATTGTTAATATTATAACAATATTTTAATCACTTCTTAAACTTATAAATAATTTAATTTAATTGTTTACACTTTTCCAAATAATGCATTTAATCATTCAAAATGCCATACTCATAAGATTTCATCACCAATAATCAAATTACTCATCAAAAATCAGATATACCTTATATAGGATTTCAAGCCATAAAATCCTATTTACCAATTCTTCAACTCCACAAAATATATTTAACTCATATGTTCATAGCTAAACTATTTTCATTAAAAATATCAAATCAGTCCCAAAAATTATTTTTTTCTGGGATTTAGCATAATATAGTCCCATATTTAACATATATTTTTCTTGACATTTTTAAAATTCATTTACTATTTTTCAAAAATCAATTTCTAATTAATTCCTTAAGAAATTAGCTACCTCACTTGTTAACTCCAGAAATTCCCAAATCTTAAGGGATCTTACACATGTTAACGTGAGCTTCGGTTTAAATTTCATAGTCATTTGAGTTATAGAACTCCGGTTATAGCATTTTAAATCGGAAAAACCTAAATATTGAAATGGTCATAACCTGCTCATTTTAAGTCAGAGTGAGCTTATTTTTGGACAGGAGGTACTTTATACCATATACTTTCATGTCCCAAAAGGCCAGATTTTTTCTCATAAATTAAGTGACCAAAAACAACCCTTTTAAAATCGTTATAAAGAACCTTTTTCATAATTTTGCTTTTTCGCATTTTGCTAAAATCAATCCATACGAAAATCTACAACGCCTTTTCCAGTCATTCCACTTGGATAAGTTAGAAAACTCATAGATCTAACTCTAGAACTTGACCACACTCAAAAATTCAAAATATAATAGGAGATATGGTCAATTGAATTTCATACTCCATTTTTACCAAAATCTGATTTTCAACCCTTTGTGATTTCTAAGAAACTTTCATGTTTTCACATAATAACTAACATAACTCATCATGACAATGACATAATAATTCAATAAAACAAGTTCAAGAATAAGTTTTAAAAATTTATAAGTTAATTTATCCTGAACTCAATAACGTCCAAATTGTCAACATGATACTACTTTTGTGGAGTAAAATTCAAGAATGCTCGGAAAAATATTTCCATGAAAAGATCTTTGGATGAAGCGTAAATATCAATGATATTCCACTAATTTCATGGAGTATAGAAGTCAAAGTTTTAACCAACCTGAGTATAATAAAGAATGAAATAACAAAAGAAATCACCGAGGCGTACGCGATGATCGCACAAACAAAGTTATTCCAATAGAATAATAAATAACGGAACCAGTCATTAAATTGTAAAAACGCATGCAGATGGATATTCCAATGAATAATAGAGATTGGAACCGGTCCGGCGTAAAACGCATGATGTGATATATTCACATAATAATAAATAATAGAACCCAGTCCGCAGAAACGCATTGCATAAGAGATATTCCAACTAGGGGTGAGCATTCGGTTAATAATGAGCCGAATCTAAATTTTGGTTATATCCGAAAACGAAAAAAAGGTTGTTTTATGTATCCGAACAAATAAAAGAATTTTGCACTAACAAGAATAACTGAATAACCGAATTGATTATTCGTTATTATTGATTAATAACTTCAATTTAGATCATCATTGTGCCTTTAATATACAATTTGTAAAGTTGCCTTATTCAACAAATAACTAGATTAACAATCGCAAGAACACACGGAGAGGGAAAAAATTAAAACACATACATAATCGGATAAATGCGATTTGAAAGCAAGATAAGCTTACAATTTGAGCTTCATTGATATTCAAATCAGAATAAACTCTAAAGTAGATTTCCAATAAATTAGCTACAATCGGTTTGCTTTGGAACTATAACTTGATCACTTGATTCGACATGTCTTCTAGAATATATATATGCATTCTCCCTGAATGACTGGTTTTGTATAAAGTCAAAGATACTACCTCTGTCATCTCCACGAGCATGAGATCTTTTGCTTCTTCCGCTAACAACTCTTTCGCTTTCACTTCTAAAACTTGAACCTCCACGTTCGATTTCAATTTTGGGCCTTTTTTGGCTCAACTCCATCATCATCTACTCGAATACCGAGACCCCCACGGCCCCATCGATTCTGACCATGAGATCCATCAAGTTTCCCCGAATGGCGGATGACGGGACGGCATGAGACTTGCTTGACTCTTGAGACTTGAGAGATTGATAGATTGATAGATCGAGATTCGAGATGAAGGACCGAGGCGATGGCGTCGAACGATGAGGCAAAATCGAGATTGAGAGATTTGATATGAGGACTGAGAGAGTAAAGTAGATCCGACTATCTGAGAGAGTTCAAGTCTGCTTTGTTTGTTCAGAGAGTGGGTATCGGGTAGTAACTAGTAATTAATTTAGTAGTCTTGGTTCGGTTATGTAAAAACTACCTTTACAATATATTTTGTTCGGTTATTCTAAGTTAAAGAATAACCTAAAAATAATATTCGTATAAACTAACCAAACACCGAATAAAAATTCGGATATAACTTAGAAATGTTAAAAAAAATACGAATTGTTAGAAAATTTTGGTTTGGTTTGTTTTTTCGGTTATATCTCATTTTTGCAAAAGTCTTAATTCTAATGTAATAATAAAGAATGAAATAATGTAAGAATGTCACCATGTATAGGGTAGCAGCAGATACTGAGTTATTCAAATGAATAATAAATAATGGAATAACTGAAGTTCTCTTCATGAGTACAACAAATAATATCCCTTACCGCAAAAGAAACTGAATATAAGAGTAAGGAAGTAGCAGAATATTTTTCTATAGTTTCTCTATAATTTCTCTCTCTAGAGTTTCAGTGAATTCTTAAGAAATAATGAAGGAATAAGCTTCTATTTATAGGAAAATGGAATGAATAGTAACTATTTCATGAATGGTCCAGAATGATTTACTATTAAACAAACGGTCCATATTGGATTACTATTAAAACTTAAAACAACGATCCATACTGATTTACTATTAAAACTTTAAACCAGCGATCCATATTGATTTACTATTATAACTCCACCAGCGGACCATATTGATTCACTAATATAACTTCAACCAACGATCTGAAAAATTAGCACATCTCCTCATGGAATAATATTGTACCCAAATACCCGAATAAATGCACAATACTAGAGTGAATAGTAACTGGGTGAATAGTAACTCATGAATAATAACTCGTGAATAGTAACTCATGAATAGTAACTCGTGAATATTACTCCGACACGTAAAGTGTCCCGAATACCCGATTGAATAATACTGAGTGACTTCTCACATAAGCTTCAATAATCAATACCGTGTAATACTATGCAAACCACGCCAGTATTCTTTTCTTTTAACACCGGTGTTTCAACGAGTTAACAGTAAAACTTCCGTAGTTATTTTCATAAAGTATTTTTGTCATTTTTCGATCAATCCGATAATAATTCTATTGTGGGGTCCACTAATGATTGTCTTCGTCGCACGAATATTCCCCACTAATCGAATATTCCCGACAAAGCGAATATTTTATATCAACTTGCTTACTTTGAAAAAACAAATTCACTTATTACCCTTAACTTTAAACTTTTATCAATTTAACTATTTACCAAAATAGAAAAAAAAATTGAATACTTTTATTTCATAAAATTGTGGTCTCACAATCACCCTCCTTATGAAATTTCCTCGAAATTTCGTGACGCACTGATATTGAAGAGATGAGAATACCTTGCTTCCTTTTCGATTGTACCTTCCGGTAATTTCCTCGCTATCATGATTTTCCATTTCTCATCTCCTATATTTCAAATATCATTCTAGAATATAGTTTCAAAACAAAGGTTAATTGACATATCATAATTTGTCGACTTATCAAGTAAACAATTTCAGCTTAGGTAAGTCACACACTAGCGAAGTATATAACTTGTCTCTCCCCTCCTAGTTCTAGACTCTTATCTCCGCCAGTGACCATATCCCTAAGCTCTGATACCAACTGTGACTCTAATCCATTTACTTGGATAGCACCTCACAATGATACCTAGCTATCACTTGTCACCGAAAAGGCAGGCGTCCCTACACGAGATGCGGCGGTGCATTCCAAGATTGAAGTCACCGGCGAGAGGCTCGGGGCTCTTTTACACTTATGGCTCGATACCAGTTGTGGACGCCCCAAAATTTAGGTATCGTCACCCATTACGAGTCGCCAGATACATGGTACAAAATTCAAATACAACTTTATTTATACAATTGTTGAGCTGTCGTATAGAATACGACCACAGTTAACTATGAGTTTTAATACAAATGTATATAACTCTCATGGTACCCCGACCACCACCTTACAATGATACCTTACATAAAAGTATAGTTAAAAATTGTTTTAGAAATTAAAATTTTTGGGAAGTGCTCAAGGAAACCTTCGTACATAGGAGGCCATGCGTCTAGGTTATAATAGATATCATATGTCCACAGAATTATCCTTGGTTTGACCCAAAAGTCTCCAAAGAAAAACAAGAAGATTACTATCATCTTCTTCCCAATGGTGAGTCTTATCTTGACATATAAATATCTTCGTTGTATCTAAGTGAAAATTATGTTTCAAATAAACTCCAAGATCATACAGGTAGTGCTCGTAGATATATTCAGCAAGTGGATGTGCACAACTATGTCTTATGAGAACCCGAGGTTGTATGTCATTAGAAATCTTATATGATAATGACAAAACACCCTTCCAAAGTTGGTTTCGCCTCACCCTATTTGATTCACCAAATATAACTAATAAATGATGTATAGAATACAACACAATTTTCTATCTTTGTTTGGAGAACCTCTACGACTAGAGACCATAGGATTCTATTCTCTGTTATCCCCACTCGAGTAAGCTGACACTCTTCTTACAAGACTCTTTTATTACCGAAAGGAATTGTGAAGCGAGAAGGGTGAGCACAACTAGCCCAAAGAAAAATATCATGACTAAAGATAATTAAATTATCAATAGCTTTCATCAATAATAAATCAAAGATTTAGAACATATAGTAGATGATAAAACTTTTCAACCGTAGTAGTTGCGTGAGACGAACAATCCATTAGAAGAGTCAAATAGACCATAAGGTCTATTATATCTTCTATGTTAAAAGTCCACCAATAATGTTTTATCAGTAACATCAATCAACAATTCCGCCCACGATCATGTGAATAACTCATAATCACAATTGTGATTCTAAATTCTCTTCGCACCTGTGACGAAGATAATTTTCATCACCTGAAACATCAAAAATCATGGTTCTACCAAATCACAATTCCTGTTTGTAATCATTAAATCATCTTTACACTACGGCCAAAGATATTCATTATTATCACATCCATGAATTAATATTTTATTGCTGGGACTCAGCTCAATAATTAATCCACATTATCGAATCACCCCTGCACTACGACCAAGGATATTCTTTAGTATCACGACCACAAATTATCCATGCACTACGGGCCAAGGATATTTGTTTATTCATTAACGGTCCTGATCATGCCATAAAATAATTCATCTTTGCACTACGGCCAAAGAGAATCCATAGCCATAATCATACCAAAAACTGTCCATCAATGCACTACGGGCCAATGAGGACTTTTTCCACATCATTTGTAACATTACGGTCATGATTATACCGAATAATCCCTGGTCATAATCATACAAAGTCCATCTATGCACTACAGGCCACATATGACTTTCAACATAATATAAATATAAGGATGATGACAATATTATAAGCATTAATCAAACTAAATCAAGGATAAATATTAAAGACTTTAAATTTATCTAAACATTATCAATCACTTAATAAAATCATAATCTAATATTGTTAATATTATAACAATATTTTAATCACTTCTTAAACTTATAAATAATTTAATTTAATTATTTACACTTTTCCAAATAATGCATTTAATCATTCAAAATGCCATACTCATAAGATTTCATCACCAATAATCAAATTACTCTTCAAAAATCTGCATATACCTTATATAGGATTTCCAAGCCATAAAATCTTATTTACCAATTCTTTAACTCCACAAAATATATTTAACTCATATGTTCGTAGCTAAACTATTTTCATGAAAAATACCAAATCAGTCCCAAAAATTATTCTTTTCTGGGATTTAGCATAATATAGTCCCATATTTAACATATATTTTTCTTGATATTTTTAAAATTCATTTACTATTTTTCAAAAATTAATTTCTAATTAATTCCTTAAGAAATTATCTACCTCACGGTTAACTCCAGAAATTCCCAAATCTTGGCAGGATCTTACACATGTTAACGTGAGCTTCCAGTTTAAATTTCATAGTCATCAAAGTTATAGAACTCTGGTTATAGCATTTTTCGTTGGAAAAACCTAAATATTGAAATGGTCATAACCTGCTCATTTTAAGTCAGAATGAGCTCATTTTTGGACAGGAGGTACTTTATACCATATACTTTCATGTCCCAAAAGGCCAGAATTTTTCTCACAAATTAAGTGGCCGAAACAGCCCTTTTAAAATCGTGGCAGCAACCTTTTTCATAATTTACAGTTTTTTGTACTTTGCTAAAATCAATCCATACGAAAATCTACAACACCTTTTCCAGTGATTCCATTTGGATAAGTTAGAAAACTCATAGATCTAACTCTAGAACTTGACCACACTCAAAAATTCAAAATATAATAGGAGATATGGTCAATTGAATTTCATACTCCATTTTTACCAAAATCAAATTTTCAACCCTTTGTGATTTCTAATAAACTTTCATGTTTTCACATAATAACTAACATAACTCATCATGACAATGACATAATAATTCAATAAAACAAGTTCAAGAATAAGTTTTAAAGATTTATAAGTTAATTTATCCTGAACTCAATAACGTCCAAATTGTCAACATGATACTACTTTATGGAGTAAAATTCAAGAATGCTCAGAAAAATATTTCCATGAAAAGATACTGGATGAAGCGAAAAGATCAATGATATTCCAATAATTTCATGGAGTATAGAAATCAAAGTTTTAACCAATTTGAGTATAATAAAGAATGGTATAACAAAAGAAATCACCGAGGCGATGCGATAAGAGCGCATGCGTGTTATTCAATGAATAATAAATAATCTGAACCGAATTCAGTCCCAAAAGCGCATGCACGAGGATATTCCAACAAGAATAATAAAGATTGGAACCAGGTCGATGTAAAAACGCATGCGATGGATATTAAAAAGCGAATAATAAATAATGGAACCAGTCCCGGCAGAACGCACTTGCAGATGAGGATATTCCAATGAGAATAATAAAGAATGAATAAAAAGAAAATGTCACCATGTATAGGGTAGCCGTGTATCTGAGTTATTCCAATGAGAATAATAAATAATGGAATAATGAAGTTCTCTTCATGAGTACAACAAATAACATCCCTCACCGTAAAAGAAAGCGAATATAAGAGTAGGGAAGTAGCGAGAATACTTTTCTATAGTTTCTCTATAATTTCTCTCTCTAGAGTTTCAATTGAATTCGTAAGAAATAATGAAGGAATGAGCTTCTATTTATATGAAAATGGAATGAATAAGTAACTAATTCATGAGCGGTCCAGATTGATTTACTATTAAACGAACGATCCATATTGGTTGGTTTATTAAAACTTAAAACAACGGTCCATCTTGATTTACTATTAAAACTTTAAACCAAATGATCCATATTGATTTATTATTATAACTCCACAATGGTCCATATTGATTCACTAATATAACTTCAACCAACTATTCAAAAAATTAGCATATCTCCTCATGGAATAATATTGTACCCAAATACCCGAATGAATGCACAATACTAGAGTGAATAGTAACCGGGTGAATAGTAACTCATGAATAGTAACTTATGAATAGTAACTCATGAATAGTAACTCGTGAATAGTAACTCGTGAATAGTACTCCCACACGAAAAGTGTCCCGAATACCCGATTGAATAATACTGAGTGACTTCTCACATAAGCTTCAATAATAAATACCGTGTACTACTATGCAACCACGCAGATATCATTGTACTTTTTTTAACAAGGGTGTTTCAACAGATTAACAGTAAAACTTCCGCCGTTATTTTCACAAAGTATTTTTGTCGTTTTCAATCGACAATAATTCTATTATTGGGTCCACTAATGATTATACCATCGCATTTAATATTCCCCGACTAATCGAATATTCCCCGATAAAACGAATATTTTATATCAACTTGCTTACTTTGCAAAAACCAAATTCACTTATTACCCTTAACTTTAAACTTTTATCAATTTAACTATTTACCAAAATAGAAAAAAAATTTGAATACTTTTATTTCATAAAATTCGGGGTCTCACAATCACCCCTCCTTATGAAATTTCACCCTCGAAATTTACGTACGTACCTGATATTCGAAGAGATGAGAATACCTTGCTTCCTTTTCAGATTGTACCTTCCCGGTAATTTCCTCGCTATCATGATTTTCCATTTCTCATCTCCTATATTTCAAATATCATTCTAGAATATAGTTTCAAAACAAAGGTTAATTGACATATCATAATTTGTCGACTTATCAAGTAAACAATTTCAGCTTAGGTAAGTAAGTCACACACTAAAGAAGTATATAACTTGTCTCTCCCTCCTAGTTCTAGACTCTTATCTCGCTTGGTGATTATATTCCTAAACTCGATACCAAACTGTGACTCTAATCCATTTACTTGGATAGCGCTTCATGATGATACCTAGCTATCACTTACCACCGAAAAGATTGGCCCCCACGGAGAGAAGTGCGGTCGGTGCATTCCAGACTTCGAAGTCACAAATGAGAGGCTCGGGGCTCTTCACACTTATGGCTCTGATACCAACTGTGACGCCCCCAAAATTAGGTATACATCACCCATTCTGAGTCGCCAGATACATGGTACAAAATTCAAATACAACTTTATTTATACAATTGTTGAGCTGTCGTATAGAATACGACCACAGTTAACTATGAGTTTTAATACAAATGTATATAACTCTCATGGTACCTCGACCACCACCTTACAATGATACCTTACATAAAAGTATAGTTGAAAACTGTTTTAGAAATTAAAATCTTTGGGAAGTGCTCAAGGAAACCTTCGTACATGGGAGGCCATGCGTCTAGGTTATAATAGATATCATATGTCCACAGAATTATCCTTGGTTTGACCCAAAAGTCTCCAAAGAAAAACAAGAAGATTACTATCATCTTCTTTCCAATGGTGAGTCTTATCTTGACATATAAATATCTTCGTTGTCTCTAAGTGAAAATTATGTTTCAAATAAACTCTAAGATCATACAGGTAGTGCTCGTAGATATATTCAGCAAGTGGATGCGCACAACCATGTCTTATGAGAACACGAGGTTGTATGTCATTAGAAATCTTGTATGATAGTGACAAAACACCCTTCCAAAGTTGGGTTCGCCTCACCCTATTTGATTCACCAAATATAACTACTAAATGATGTATAGAATACAACACACTTTTCTATACTGTTTAGGGTGAACCTCTACAGCTAGAGACCACCGTTCTATTCCCCGTTATCCCCGCCGAGTAAGAACACTCTTACTAAGAACACTCTTATTACACGAAAGGAATTATGAAAGCGAAAGGGTGAGCACAACTAGCCCAATAAAAAATATCATGACTAAAGATAATTAAATTATCAATAGCTTTCATCAATAATAAATCAGAGATTTAGAACATATAGTAGATGATAAAACTTTTCAACCGTAGTTGCAGCGGAACGAACAATCCATTAGAAGAGTCAAATAGACCATAAGGTCTATTATCTTCTCTATGTTAAAAGTCCACCAATAATGTTTTATCCGTGTAACATCAATCAATAATTCCCGTCCACGATCATGTGAATAACTCATAATCACAATTGTGATTCTAAATTCCTCTTCGCACCCAGGACGAAGATAATTTTCATCACCTGAAACATCAAAAATTATGGTTCTACCAAATCATAATTCCTGTTTGTAATCATTAAATCATCTTTGCACTATGGCCAAACATATTCATTATTATCACATCCATGAATTAGTATTTCATTGCTGGGACTCAGCTCAATAATTAATCCACATCATTGAATCACCCCTACACTACGGCCAAGGATATTCTTTAGTATCACGACCACAAATTATCCATGCGCTACGGGCCAAGGATATTTGTGTATTCATTAACAGTCCTGATAATGCCATAAAACAATTCATCTTTGCACTACGGCTAAAGAGAATCCATAGCCATAATCATACCAAAAACTGTCCATCAATGCACTACAGGCCAATGAGGACTTTTTCCACATCTTTTGCAACATTACGGTCATGATTATACCGAATAATCCCTGGTCATAATCATATCAACTCAATAACGTCCAAATTAGTCAACATGATACTATTTTGTGGAGTAAAATTCAAGAATGCTCAGAAAAATATTTCCATGAAAAGATACTGGATGAAGCGCAAATATCAATAATATTCCACTAATTTCATGGAGTATAGAAGTCAAAGTTTTAACCAACTGAGTATAATAAAGAATGGAATAACAAAAGAAATCACCAGGCATGCGATAGATCGCAGACAAGAGAGTTATTCCAACAGAATAATAAATAACGGAACCAGTCCGACGCGTAAAATGCATGTATGCAGGATATTCCAATGTAATAATAAAGATCGGAACCGGTCGCCAGAAAACGCGCATGCAGACGTGATATTAAAAACAGTAATAATAAATAATGGAACCAAAGTCCAGGCGTAAATGCATGACGAGGATATTCCAATGTAATAATAATGAATGAAATAATGTAAGAATGTCACCATGTATAGGGTAATTGCAAGGTATGTGTGTTATTCCAATGTAATAATAAATAATGGAATAATAGAAGTTCTCTTCATGAGTACAACAAATAACATCCCTTACCATAAAAGAAACCTGAATATAAGAGTAGGGAAGTATCAGAATACTTTTCTATAGTTTCTTTATAATTTCTCTCTCTAGAGTTTCAGTGAATTCGTAAGAAATAATGAAGGAATGAGCTTCTATTTATAGGAAAATAGAATGAATAGTAACTAATTCATGGGTACTATTCACTCGGTTACTTTTCACCCGGGGTACTATTCATGACAAAAATTAATTTATTTTCGGTCCAAATTATTTTTGGTACAATATTATTCTTGAATTTTACTCCACAAAGCAGTATCATGCCGACAATTTGGACGTTATTGATTTCTGGATAAATTAAATTATAAATCTTTAAAAATTTATCCTTGAACTTGTTTTTAATGAATTCTTATCATCTTCATGTTTATATTATGTTGAAAGTCATCTCGCATTCAGCTGTAAGTATAAATGAACTTGGTATGATTATGACTAGGGATTATTCTAAGATAATCATGACCGTAATGTTACAAATGATGTGGTAAAAGTTGTCTCAGTAGTGCATTAATGGACATTTGTTGGCATGATCACGACTATCGATGAATACACGAATATCCTGGCCCGTAGAAAGGCATGAATAATTCTTGGTTGTGATACTAATGAATATTCTTGGCCGTAGTGCAGGGGTGATTCGATGATGTGGATTATTTATTAAGTTGAGTCTCAGTGATAAAAGTGATGAAAAACCTTTTAAATCATAGAAGATAGTAGATATCACGCCTACTCTTGACTCTTCTAATGGATTGCTTTTCTACCGCAGATTAAACTTGATGATTGTTATATTTTATCAGTTTAACACTGTTGAAGGCTAACGATAATTTATTTTGCATTATCTTAGTCATAATATTTATTACTGGGCTAGTTGAGCTCACCCTTTGCTTTAATTGTTCTCTTCAGGAAATGAGAATATAGCTGAGACTAGTCGGGGAATGGAGTGACGGTACAGATAATAACATTAGTAGTCCTCACTATTCTGTTAAATAGTGTGATAATAAATGTAATGTGGACTCCATTGAGTGTTGATATTGTCTAGATGACAATATTCGTTTTAAAACTCTCGGTTTATGTTATGTCGTATATTACACGACAGTTGTATTATTAAGTTGTATTTAAATTTTGTACCATGTATTTGGTGATTCAAGATGAGTGATGTATACCTATTTTGGGGGTGTCACATGAGTGGTTGGCTAAGCTTAAATAAATCAGATCCGAAAGAAATAAGGAGACCAACATCGAAAAGTAGATCACCATCAGAAAGCCATCAAGATCCAAACCCCCAAACATAGATCTGATTTGGCCATAACATAGATCAAAAAAGAGCAGTTCGAAGGTTCACATTTTAGCCGCCGAAGTTCGAAGGTTCACATTTTATTTTGCGTAGCAGGGGATTGATTTGCCGATCAATTGATTTGTATAAGAATTTGTTTGTTTTGTTTGGACTAAAAACTTTTTTGTTGGTGTGATGTTGATGATGACGGTACCGAGCATGGGTGATGCGGTGATGATGGACAAGGGTGATGGAGGAAGATGAAATGGTTTGTTAGATCTGACCAGTTTGGGTTTTATTTTTGTTTAAATTTAATTTAAGTTAATATAAAATGTTATATTACTCTTTTGTCCTTTAAAGTCAATAAAGTAATTTAAAGATTTGCCTTCTTTTAACACATAAGCACTGTATTGCCACGTTGCCATGTCACGTCAGCAATTTATGACGTGGCACACCCAATTGAATACAAATGGAAAAAATTAATTGTTTAATCATCTAATTGATAAAATTAAATGGTGGATAACCGAAGTGGAATATAACTATAGTTTAGAATAGTAACTAGATACAAACCCCCGCGTTGCGGCGGGATTATTCAAATTTTTAATAATAAATGTGTGCATATAATTAATAAATTAAAATATAATAAGAAAATAGTATATTATTGTGCGATGATCAATTTTATACAGAAAAACAAATGAATATACATTATAGGGGGTAGTGGTGAGAGTTTACTGGTTTGTGCATTACACTCTAAGTATATGACTATTGCTTTTAAGCTAGTGGCAAATTAAGTGACCTCAACTTGTGGACAAATTATTTTTTCTACTCTTCCTTTTTTCTATTTTTTTTTTTTCAATTTTTCTTGACCAAAGTGTAGCCAACTTATTTATTTTCCCTGTCTTTTATTACTTTTGTATTTTGTTTACTGCAAAGAAAGGGTTGCCTCAACTTAACTTTTTACAATCCATAACAAAAAGAGAAGAAAAAGGTATAAATATATAAATAACTCAATGACCGACATGAACTTAAAAGATTACCAAAAGAGATCAAACAAAATATATCATTGATGCTGAGAGAAGAAGAAAAAAATCTGATATAATGATTCACATATTTCAAATCCTGGTGCTAGTAAGTAGCAGCATTCTATAATCAATTAATAAAAGAGAAAATATATATTTTTGTTATGTGAAGTAAACAATCATGCTTACTACAAAAGTTTTACTGCAAAATGTGTGAGGGAAGCTTGAATCAAGCTAAATAAATATTGACAAAATCATATTGCTCTGTCACGTCAGCAATTTATGATGTGACAGACTTAATTGAATACAAATGGAAAAAATTAATTGTTTAATCATCTAATTGATAAAATGGGGGGATAATTATGCAATAGTGAGAAGGGATTGAATAATGGAGAAGGCAGCCGCCGTTTCTTCTGCTCCTAAACTCCGCTCAGGCGCTCAGAATTGTAAACTAGTGTTTAGTGTAAGATCTTATCCCTTTCCCTCTATTTATCACCTCCCAGCTGCTTCTGTTTCTTCTTTCTACCCACAATTCTTACCTATAGGATATGAAAGGGTAAAACAGGCAAAGGAGAGTTGCAGTGAAAGATTTGGAAAGAGGTAGAAAAGGGAAGGGCAGAGTAGCGTAAGATAGACCGTGACGGAGGGAATCATTGAATTGAAGAATCACACAATTTGTTTGTAGGTTCTCTCCCCAACTCTCTCAATTCTCTCTTATCTCTCTGTTTCGTTAATAACCACTACCTTCTTACTCCTGTTCTGCGTGTTTCGTACGGTCTATCCCACGCTAATTTGCTTTACTTCCATTTTCCCGATTCCAATCACGGCCAGCAACTCAGCATCCTTCCCATCCCCTCCCCTTCCCACCACCGGCTTAAATCGAATCAGCTTGGTTTTTTTTTTCCTGTTCTCTCCCATCCCTATCAAATTAAATAGTTTTGGTGTTGGGTTTTTTAAATTTTGATAAGAGTATCATTAAAAATAAAATCTTTGGTCGGTTTCGATATTTTATATGATGTACTGATATGGGTAGGATCTTATTAGAACTTTTTGAGTCATTTCACCACTGAAGACTGAAGTTGTAGTTGTATTACTATTTGATTTTATACCGGGTGGTCTGATACATATTAGTAATTGAATATTTTTATCAATAAAGGAAAGGTGCAGGTGAAAAAAATTAATAGGCAACTAGAATTATGGATGATGATGATGCCAGTAATAGGAAGGTGGCAGCCAATGTTAATCCCTCCTCCTACTGGCTTGATGCCTGCGAGGATATCTCCATTTCTTGCGATGATCTCATAATCATTCCCAATTTCTCCAATGACTTTGATGCTTCCGCCTCTTCTTCTGGTGTGTTACCTGCTCAACCACACCTTACCGCTGCTGCAGCAGAAGGTCTTCTTGATCCTTGTTTCTTCGGTGGAATTGATGGGATCCTTGAAAGCATTAAGAAAGGTGCTGGCTTGCATCCTCCTCCTGTTGCTGCTGATGGACTCGATCAATCACGACAAGAACAAAAAGAGGAGATCCTCTCTTCCAATATTGAGGATTTCGGTACTGTCTGTGAAAATATTGAAACTGCTACTCCCAAATTAAATGGAAGCAGTTTACATGATGCTGATAATGGAAATATGACAAATGAGAGACAGCCAGCTGAATTAGACAATGTAAACAAATCTTCTTCATTAGATGGGGGTAATAAAGTTTCTTCTCCAGTTCATTTCCGCAATGGGGATGGCTTCCTTGGGCACAGTGAGAGCCACCATCACCGTGATTATTATTCTTTTGATAACAGCTACCCCGAAGACAGATATAGCAAAAGGCCTCGTCTTCATCATCACGATTACAAGATTGAGAATCCCCACCACCACTTCTTAGGCAGAGGGAACAACCATTACCCCAATCCTAGAGAGAGGAAGAGGCCTCGTGATTGGGAAGCTTCTGATAGGAGGGACAGGGATAGGGATCAAGTTTGGAGAAGAGAACGAGGCAATGGATTTGGTAATGGTAGAAAGGACTGTAGGGACAGGGAATGGAGGGAAGTCAAGGGTTATTGGGAGAGGGATCGTTCCAAGGGTTCTAGTGAGATGGTTTTTCATACTGGTTCCTGGGAAGCTGATCGAACAAGAGAGCCCAAGATCCCCTCTGACAAAAACCATGATTCTAATAGCACTGGAGGGGAGAAGAAAGCTGAAGAGCCCAAAGAGAAAATTCAAGAGGAGCACGCCCGCCAGTATCAGTTGGATGTTCTTCAGCAGGCTCAAAACAAAAATACCATAGCTTTTCTTGAAACTGGTGCTGGTAAAACCCTCATCGCTGTCCTCCTCATCAAAAGTCTTTGCTGCCAATTCCAAAAGTTAAACAAGAAATTTCTTGCTGTCTTTTTGGTTCCTAAGGTTCCCCTGGTTTATCAGGTAATAAATACTACAGATAAAATAAAAGAAGCAATCTTGCCTTACAGGTCTTGAATATTTTTCAGGGATTTGATACTCTTCACCAACCTCAAACTGAATCCATTGCTATAATTATCTTTTTTTTTTTTTTTTTTCCCAAATCAATATGCAGCAAGCAGAGGTCATTCGTGATCGAACCGGTTACCTAGTTGGTCATTACTGTGGTGAAATGGGTCAAGATTTCTGGGATGCACGGAGATGGCAGCGTGAGTTTGAAACAAAACAGGTGACTATTATGATTTTTGTTTTTTTTGGGTTACATATCTCATGTTTTAATAGTTTCTTGTTCTAGCTGTTGGATCTTTTGTTTTTGTTGTTAGCTAATTTGTGTTTTTGGTAGTCTGGCCTCATCACTGCCACTGTGTTGAGTGATGATAATATTTCAATTGAGCATTTAGAGTCAATTTGGGAATATTAGTTATTGGTAGTAGCTGCCTTCCTATTCTTGAAATTATTATAAAGGACTACTGCATTTTCTGTAGTTTCTGCATTTTCTTGAAATCTTCATCGTTCTTTTTATGTTTTTTTTTGCACTAATAGTTATGTTCCAGACCCAAACTTTAGCATGCATAGGTCAGTTGAAATAATTTACAATGCAGAACATTGGCAGCGATGCCTGTTCGTCTCTTTCGCTCTTTATTTGGTACATTACTTAGATTTTTGGAGATAGAGCACTTGCGCTCATGATAATGATTATTAGTATTCAGCCTTTAGGACCCTATTGACACTATTGTTTTTGATGTAACATTGCTTTGTCCATCATTTCTATAGACCATTTGACAAAATGGATAATTACTTTTGCAGATTTGAAATTGATAACTTAATACAATTCTTCAAGCTTCATTTAAACCCAAATCAACATTACAGTCAACTGTACTTTGTATGGTTTCATAAATCTTGACTAGTTAGAGGTAACATATAGTCACTCAATGAAAAAAAGTATATGTAAATGACTAGGTTTATTTTTATTGTTGCTAACTTGCTAAAACCAATGTATATTGGTTTTTGTGATCATAATCACATGAGAGTGGAGGGCTTTTGTGATGCCGATTAGGCTGCTAAAAGGTCTACTACAAGATATTATGTGTTTGTTTGGAGTTAATCCTGTAAGAAGTCGAATTTGTGTCTTGGTCTAGTGAAAAATAGATATAGAGCAATGATTCATGTCTCTTGTTAGTTAATAAGGTTGAAACATTTTTTGACCAAGTAGGGCTTCATTAAGCTAGTACCTATGCACCATTGGTTTGATAATGAAGCTGATCTCTACATTGCCGCTAATCCAGTGTTCCACGAGAGAACTAAACACAGAGTTTTACTGTCATTTTGTTCAAGAGAAAATACAAGAAGGGATTATATCTACAAGTCATGTGAAGATGGTGATGATTGGTGGTGTGTTTACTAAAGCTTCAGGGGATACTAGAATTCTTTATATTTGTAATAAGCTAGGCATGATTGATATAAATGCTTCCGCTTGAGGGAAAGTGTTAGAATTCTCAAGGATTCTAGGATTGATTTGATTGTCATAATTGGTGGGGTTGATTTGACTGTCATAATATGTTTGGTTGATTTGATTGTCCTGGAGGCTGGAGCACCCTTAAGATACTTTGGATATGTTAGTATCCTCAAAACTAAATCCGAATGTGATGGCCTAGGATAACATAAGGACTGAGTGACCACAGTGACAAGAAATGCAAAGTCGGGATGAGTGACTTTAAGATAATTAAGTTTTCCCAGAAGCCATATATACCTGGTTTTTCCAGAAGATCTCACCCTTATGTTGTTAAGCATGTGTACTCAAGAGAGGGACTTGACATATTTAACTCCTCGTAGATCCCAAACGAACCGAAAACTCAAATTTGTCACATCTGACTAGCATATTTTTTCTTGTAAACAACAAAGATGACACCTTAAAATAGCCAATTTCCAAACAAGCAGAGAACATGTTAAGAAATTCAAATGAAAACTCACTGTTGCAGGAGTGTGTGCCTCATGTGCAGTAACTTGGTGGTGCTTGAAAGCATTTGGACAGGTGGCCGGTGGCTCAACTTCTGAGAGAAGCAAATCGGTGTTGGGGCGTGACTGATGGTAATGGTGGAGACTGGAGAGTCAAAAAAGAGTCTGAAGATGGGTGTTTTTGAGAAGACTAGAACAGGTGACCTTTCCATTAACGTTTTTGGCTAGATTTAGGAACTCCGAAAAAGCATGAGGCTAGAAAAAAAATACCACCGAAGATTTACACTAGGCGAGTCGAAGTAATTTTTTTTTTAAAAAAACAAAACCTTCAAAACATCTTGGCTCTAATACCATGTTAAATAGAGAGAAGTTTATTATTCCATACCACATTGTACAATTGCGAGTGCCTTTATAGCTAATCCTCTAAGCTCCACATGGAAAGGTAATGAACTCGTGTTCAATGATTACCATGAAGCACTCATCACTAATTATAACAATCAATTCAATCCCTCTAATTTTGACAATCAATTCTGTTAGAAGATATGACATGATATACCATAATTGTAGCTTCCTTGATCAGTGTGTACACATTATTGTAATTTAGGAATTACCATAAATGTAATTAGGTTGTTTATGTATATATATCAATCTATGTAATAGATAGAAATAACTTTAATGAAATAAACTTCTCAATTTTTACATGGTATCAGAGCATGGTCCATTAACAGACCTGTTTCTTTTCTTTTCCTCTGCTTCAACTGCCGAACGTGAGATTGCCATAAAAACCTTGCATGGTCAGTTTTTTTGGAGAAATTGAGATCATAATAGGGTTCTACAGTGCCAGGCGACCTAATCGAAGTTTTCAATTTTCCGACCCATCGCCGCACGCGCCGCCCAAGCGCTGACGTTGACCGGCGCGTGACCTTTTCTGGCGAGTTTTTTTCGACGAAGTTTGTTCCGTCTTGGTTGCCTCTCTCTTCTCTTCCTATCTACAGTGGATTTAAGGTGATTGATTGAGTTTTTTCACAACCCTTATTAACAGTGTTAGTTTTTCACTGTTAAACAAACTGAAGTCTTGAGACAATGTGATTCTTGTTGCTTTGTCTGCCTATCCTTGTTCCTGGAGTGTTATACAATCTCTTTATATCATTTGGAAAGTGTATTCTCCTTTGTATAGATTGTATCTCCTTATTAGTACTCTTTTATGGCGGAACAAAGTGGTACAAGTAGTAAGGTTCAGAACAGTGGAATGGAACAACAAGGCTTGTTCAGGAGCCATACACCTAATTCAGCACTGGTTCTAAGTCCCTTCAAACTGGATGGAACCAACTATTTGGCATGGTCTCAAGCATGCCGCATGCCGCATGTCAATTGAGGCCAATGATATGCAACACTTCATCAATGGAACAACCACTATGCCTGAGAAACCGGTTCAGATCCAAGAGGAATGGAAATATGTAATTCCACGGTAAAAACATGGATTTTTAATTCCATGGAACCTAGTATACGGAATAGTTACATGTTCTTAGGCACTGCCTATGAGCTTTGGGAGGCTATCTCTCAAACTTTCTCTGTTTCTGGTGATATGTCTAAGGCATATGATATTCGTAAAAGGATTCGCGAGCTAAGTCAAGGGGAGAAGACTATGGCTCAGTATTTTGCAGAAATTAATGCTCTTTGGCAGGAACTTGATCATTACCGGGTCTTTTCAGCTAAATGTCTAGAAGATGCAGCAGCTTATCAGAAGTTTGTTAGTGCAGATAGGGTTGTGGATTTCCTTGCAGGTTTGAATATAGAATTTGATCAAGTTCGAGCACAATTGATTGGTCAGACACCTTTTCCATCGTTACGAGAGGCTCATGCTAGAGTCCAACAAGCGGAAAGTAGGCGTCGGGTGATGGTTTTAAATTCTGTTGATCGATCCGCCATGGTTGCTTCATCTCCTAAGGTTGGCTTCACTACTCAGTCTCCTGTTGAGAAGGAATCTCGTGAATGTGACTACTGTGGGGGTAAGAATCATATCAGAGATCGTTGTTTTAAGCTTCATGGACGTTCTAAAGGGCGAGGGGGTAGGTTTGGTAGTGGTTGTGGATCTCAGGCCTATGTGACTACTACCACACCTCAGGTTGATACCTCCAGTGCTTCAGACACTACTTCTGCACTCCCTCCTGAGAAAATCTCAACTTTTCGGTAACTCTATTCCAAATCCACTTCTTCTCATTACACCCAGTCAGGTATATAGTCTTGTGCTCTTAATGTTTCATCAACTTGCTCTAGTTGGATCATTGACACAGGTGCCTCCGAGCATATGACCGGGTCCTTCACCCTCTTTACTTCATACACGTCTTGTTCTGGAAAATACAAGGTTCGCTAGCTGATGATTCCCTTTCTTCTATCTCTAGAAGAGGCTCTGTAGTTTGTACCCCTTCATTAACATTGTCATCTGTTCTTCATATTTCTTCATTCACTGTAAATTTGTTATCTGTTCAACGTCTTTCTGAATCCTTAAACGCATTCAAGAACCTTTTTCTCATCTCATCAGGTTTTTCAGACTCTTGGTGACAGGGCGGAAGATTGGCGATGGTAGGGTAGCAGATTGGTGGTCTCTATTACTTAGATATTCCCTCGTTGAATATGTTCCCTACTCTACTTCTGACTCAAGTTTGTCTTCTCTCCATCAGTGGCATCGACGTTTGGGAAATCCCTCTTTTTCTGTTTTAGAGTCTTTGTTTCCTTCTTTAGTTCAACAATGTAATAAAACTCAGTTTTTGTGTGAACCATGTGAATTGGGGAAACACAAACGTTCGCTTATATTACGGTATTAACGATCGACATCGTAATCTTTTGTTATACATTCTGATGTGTGGGGGCCCTCTCAGGTTGTTTCCCGTTCTGGTCATAGATGGTTTGTTAGTTTTATTGATTGTCATTCACGTTGTAACTTGGATTTATCTTTTTCGTTCCAAAGATGAGGTGTTTGATTGTTTCCAGGAATTTCATAAAATGATTCAAACCCAATTTGAAGCTAAAGTAAAGATTCTCCATAGTGATAATGGTCGTGAATATAGTAATAATATTGCTTTTGCATCTTATCTCTCTCAACATGGCATTATTCTTCAAACCTCTTGTGTCAAAACTTCAGAATAAAATGGCGTGGCGGAAAGAAAGAATCGCCACTTACTAGAGGTAGCCCGCACCCTTATGTTCACTATGAACACCCCTAAATTTCTATGGGGCGATGCTGTCTTGACTGCTGTTTTTTTGATAAATCGACTTCCTTCTAGAATTCTTGGGAACAAAAGTCCAATATCTTTGCTTCACCACACAACCAGTCCTTCTCCTTCGCCTCGAGTCTTTGGTTGTGTGTGCTATGTTCATGATAAATCTCCCACTGGGGGAAAATTAGATCCCAACTCTCTTCGGTGTGTTTTCATTGGTTACTCTCCCACCCAAAAGGGGTATAAATGTTATCATCCTCCTTCACACAAAGTATTCGTCACTCGGGATGTAACTTTTTGGGAATGAGAACCTTTTTATTCTTCTTCACCTTCTCCTCAGGGGGGGAGGATGTCATTGATGAGAAGTTTCCTCCTGAGGCTGGCATTACAAGTTCTATTCTACCCTCTTTTCCTGTTCCATCTTCCCTTGTTCCTATTGATGTTCCTGATAATTCTACACAGGGGGAGTTACAGAATGAACCTGAGTTGAGAACCTATGTTCGAAGAGGCAAGCATAAGGTCACCATTTCTGCACCACTACTCTAACCCTGCTCAGAACCTAGTCTTGATAATGCTAATGGTGAGAATCCTAATCCTACTTGTTCATCTGATGATACTGATATTCCTATTGCTCTTAGAAAAGGGGTTAGAGCTTGTACTAAACATCCGATCTCTAATTTCGTAGCCTATGATAAATTGTCTGCATCCTATCTCTCTTTTGTTTCTTTCTTGTGTTCAATATCTGTACCTCAGGGATGGAAAGAAGCAATGAGTGATGAAAATTGGAAACAGGTTATGACAGAGGAGATGAATGCCTTGAAAAAGAATGATACATGTGAACTAGTCTCACTTCCTTACGGAAAAAGACCAATTGGTTGCAAATGGGTATATACAGTCAAACAGAAGCCAGATGGGACAGTTGAGCAATTCAAAGCCAGATTAGTTGCAAAAGGGTACACTCAAACTCATGGAATTGATTACCAGGAGACATTTGCTCCTGTGGCAAAGATGAACTCTGTTCGTACCATAATCTCATGTGCAGCAAACTTCGGTTGGATGTGAAAAATGCATTCTTTCATGGTGACTTAGAGGAGGAAGTATATATGGAAATACCCTCTGGTTTTACTTCATGGTGACTTAGAGGAGGAAGTATATATGTAAACTGCGAAAAGCTTTATATGGGTTGAAGCAATCTCTTAGAGCTTGGTTTGGTAGATTCCACAAAGCAATGATAAGATTTGGGTACAAGCAGAGTAGAGCGGATCATACCCTATTTGTCAAACAGATAAACGGTAAGACTACCATTCTTATTGTTTATGTTGATGACATTGTGGTGACATGGGATAATATAGAAGAGATAGTGAATCTCAAAGCAAGTTTGGCCAAAGAATTTGAGATCAAAGATCTTGGTCATTTGAAATATTTTCTTGGTATTGAAGTTGCAAGATCTACCAGTGGGATTTTTTTATCTCAAAGAAAGTATGCCCTTGATCTTTTAACAGAAACTGACATGATGGGATGTAAGCCTGCTGATTCTCCTATTGAAGTTAATCATCATATAGTAGGTGGCACATGACCTACAGTTGATAAAGAAAGATATCAACGTTTGGTGGGACGATTGATATATCTTTCTCATACTAGACATGATATATCTTATGTTGTGGGAATGGTGAGTCAGTATATGCATGATCCTCGACATTGTCACATGGAAACTGTTTACAGAAATCTGAGGTATCTCAAGTTTGCTCCCGGAAAAGGGTTATTGTTCGCATCACATGGTCATATGACAGTTGAAGCTTTTTCCGACTCAGATTGGGCAAGCTCTAAAGAGGATCGTCATTCTACATCATGTTACTGTTCATTTGTTGGAGGCAATCTTGTTACTTGGCGTAGTAAGAAACAATCCGTGGTAGCAAGATCTAGTGCTGAAGCGGAATATCGAGCTATTGCCTTGGGTATATGTGAACTAATGTGGCTTCGAACCTTGTTAGAAGATTTGGGTGTTACAACTAATAGGCCTATGCAGTTATTTTGTGATAATAAGACGACCATTAGTATTGCGAATGACCCAGTACAACACGATATAACGAATCACATTGAGATTAACAGACACTTCATCAAAGAAAAGTTAACTAGTGGTCTTATTTGTTTTCCTTTTGTCAAAACAGAAAATCAGCTTGCTGATATTTTGATGAAGGGTCTTAGTAGTAAGATGTTTCATCCACTATATTTCAAGTTGGGTATGCGAGACATCTATACACTAACATGAGGGGGAGTGTTAGAATATATGACATTGTTAGAAGATATGACAGGATATACTGTTGGTCGGAAAATCGATCACTAAACACGCGCAAGTATACACGGTCTAACAAGTAATACAATGATAAGTAGAGTGTCGTACCCACGAAGAACTATGACTAATATTTACCAATTACTGACTATATATCGCTAAAGTCTTATTCGAACAACAGTAAATGGAAATGTGATTAATCTAGTTAAAACTAATTAACAAAGCAAGTAAATGGATAACGAAAGGTAATCTAAGGAAATACAAGCTAAGGTCACAACTTCACCCCCACACAGGCATTCTGTCGAACACCTGGCGTGTTATGCTTCATCAAACTAGCTACCCTTCTCTCTTTGGTCTTAATGGTCACGACAATTTGTCGACTGAGAACACACAGGTGCCTATGCACCTCTATTGAGGTATGCACAGACATATCCTCTCCAGTTCCACCCAAAAGGGAATAGAACAGAAAAGAACGTCCAAGCTAGATGCAATCCTACACATGTCTATGCGAATTTATCATAACAAGGATTTAAGCATAGGTTCTCAAAGGTCGCACGTGGTGCACAGAGATATGTCTATTCTACGCACAACTTATGCAGTCGAAACCCACAATCACATGCCAATATCTTTAGGTTTAAATCTACAATTCTTCTGTCGATATCATGCAGATTACCAAAATCATCACTAATGCCTTAGCAAGAATCATAAAGCACAAATATATTAAATCAAATCATATGGTGCCAACCAAAGAGATAAAGACAGTCAATTCAAATAACAGAGGGATCCATTATAACCTTAGAGCCAATAATCAGTTCATATTTAATAAACCAAATACAAGTAGCAAATAAGACAACATTTGTAGAATACAAAATTAGAGGAAATAAATGGATAGAAGAAACTCTGTCAAAGCCCCTTCCATCCCTATGCATTCCGCTCAAATCAAGCTTTCTAATCCGTGTCGCTCGTTGCTCTTGTGCTCCAAAGAAATACAGACTTCTCCCTAAATCTACCTAAACTATATTTACAGACATCAACTAAGAACTAGAGAGAGAAAATACAAAAGAAAATCTAATCTAAGCTAAAACTACTTGATTATATGTTATAGGATGTCTGGGTATATGAGATATCCCTTGAATGCAGAGGCTCTGTAATGTTATATACCTGTTTTTTTCTTCAAGCTAGGTCAAAAGTCCTTTATCTCTCGTCAGCACCAGAGGTCGGGCCATGTGCGGCTGACCCATATAACTAAGGTTGGTATTTGCCGCTACGTATCGATGAAGGCAGACTCATGAGGTGGCCGCATCCATGAAGTCCATGTAGGGTCAGTGGCGCTGTGGCGCCATGGTGACGTCAGGCATGACCAGGGAGGTGGCGCTGCGACGCGGGACAATATGCTTGACATTGGCGCCGCGGCGCGGCTATACACTAAAATTCCCATTTTGCCCTTGAATGCTAGAAAACACCTGATAAGCCCTGCAATATGTCAATTAAGCGCAACAACACTATAATCAAATAAAAACATATAAACTCTACGAGAACATGCAACTATTTAAGTCATAAAGTATTCGATTCGCGGGTATAAATCCCACTCATCATATACCATAATTGTAGCTTCCTTAATCAGTGTGTACACATTACTGTAATTTAGGAATTACCATAAATGTAATTAGGTTGTTTTATGTATAAGATAGAAATAACTTTAATGAAATAAACTTCTCAATTTCTACAAATTCAATCCCACTAATTATGACAATCAAATGAATCCTACTAATTATGACAATCAAATCAATCCCACTAATCATGACAATCAAATCGATCCTAGAATCCTCTAGAATTCTAACAAGAAGGAAGCTTTGGCATGAGACCACTTGGAGTATTGGAGCACAAAAAGGTGTATAAAAAGGTAGGAAAGTTTATCAGTACTGGATACAATGGGGAAATTGGAGCACTGAAGAAGCAAAACTTTGGAAGATGAAGAATTACTTGAATTACCACTTTTGCTCTAGACCCATCAGCACATGGGTATAGTAGGAGAGGGCAGTGTTGAGCTAAGGACTAGAATGAAAATTCAAGTTGGTTAGTAATAGCTAGATTTTGCAAATATCACATTTGATGGTTGTTATAGCTAGTATAATTTTCTTATGATGCATGTTAGCATATATACTTGTGTATTAGAATCTTTTTAAGTATCTAGTAGTAAGTCATGGAATTCTCATGTTGTGTGAGTGAAAAATTGAGAGAGAGCTCATGGTTGTGGCTTCTTTACATTCCTCATATTCTTCTTCATCTCAGTCCCCGTTCTCTTTAATTTCTCATCTTCTTCTTCCTAAATTTCTGCATTATTCTTCTAGGCGTTTCTCTTTGTTTCTTGGGAGCTTGCTGTAATTGTTAGACTCCACGAGAATCTTAAAATAGTACCTTGATAACATGGGTAAGGGCTTGGTTTTAGGATCAAAGATTAAGGGTTTCAAGAATTAAATTAACCACATTTTTTTGGTATTGGGTATTTGTTTTATGAAGCTTTGTGGAAACTACCATGAGTGAAATGTAGGACAAGAGAATCTAAGAGTATGATCCAATATTCTAAAGTGCAAACATCAGAGAAGATGGAGAAAAGGAAAAAAAGAGGATAGAGATAGTAGATATAGTAAAGAAAAAAGAAAAAGATGTAGATGAACGTAAGATCATAGCCGAAGAATATAGAGGAAAAGAAGGGAAAATGAGTAGGGGTGTTGGTTTGCAAAATTAATATCGTACATACAATCTAGTAAAAGCGTAAGCATGACATAAATCATATTTAAATTTTTTATTGCAATCCTAGGAATCACCTTAAGCGATATTATTAATTGAGGAAGGATAAAAGATATACCTTTATGAAGATGAATTAACTCTTTGATTTGATCTTGAAGTTCCAATATTTTGCTCTTTTGTGTTTTTTCATATCCTCGGATCAAACGTTAGCTACTCGGTGTGTGCAGTGCTCTGATCCACCAAGAGAATATTGTAATTTAGGTTTCTCCAAACCTTGAGTGGCTAATCCTAATTCTCTCTCCTGACTCCTTAGATTTTAGGGAATACTTGCAAGGAGTTGCATTAGTCACCAATTTATCATAAGGCCTCTCCTTATATATATTTTTCCTCCTAAACTCTTTAGGATTTTGGGTTTTAATTTAATTCCCAAATTATTTAGGAACTTTTATAATAATAATAATAATAATACTCCTTTTATTAATTTATAATTAATATTTCTCCAAATACTTAATTATTAATATTAAGCTATTTATTTTATTTATTCCACCAATAAATTAAATATACTTAATTTATTATTATTAAGCAAATTATTTCTAAAATGATATTTCTCTTTTATGATGCGACTCTTTAGGTTCAATATTATACCGGTAGTAGTAGAATAAATAAATTAAAACCATTCTAATATTATTTATAATAAATTAAACTCCTTTAATTTAAATATAAATAAATAATATTTATCTGATAAGGCCTCTCAACATATCATGATTATTCGGATAATATGAAATCAACGTTTAATCACAAAGAACCTATTCAGTAAATAGTTACCGTACAATTCAATACTTCTACCGTACAATGTCCCGATTAAATATAAAATATGAAATTACTGTCAAGTTTTATTTATTTGATCCAATGTTCGAAATTGCGATCGAGGCGTGCGCCTCAGGCGCGCCTCGTGGCGAGGCAGGAGCTAGATGTGGCGAGGCCTACGCCTTACTGAGAAATTTAGAGGCTTGGACTTTATTCGACTGTGGTGTGCGCCTCGTCGCCTTGTGCCTCAGGGCATAACAAGGCCTATGCCTTGATTTGAAACAAAAAATAGGTTCGTAAGATGCGACTTCTCTTTCTCTCTCTTCTCTTCTTCTTCTTCATAGATCGTTCGAGCCCAGATCTTTCTCTCTTCTCTTCTTCTTTCTTCTTCCTTCTTCCGTCTCTCTATATCTTATGAATAATTACAGTTAGGTACCCTATAATCTTTATAAATTTTTAGTTTAATCCCAAAATTTTTCTTAAATTTCAAAATAGCCCCTAAAATTTTACATAGCAGCTCCTATAATTTCATTTTCTTTCATTTCAGTCCCTGAAGTTTCAGAAGTTACGGTTCAACCCCTGGTTTATATTTCTTGCAGTAGTCCCTAGAGAAAAAAAACATTTCTTGTGTTGATAACTCGACGGAGTCGAGTGTTGATAACTGAATCTTTTTCTCTAAATTATTCATCACCACAAAATGTATATATATTCAATATTTATCAATAACATATGTTTTCAAATTGAGGCTTACGTCTCGCTCCGCCTCGAGGCTTACGCCTCGCCTCGCCTCGTCTCGTCCGGAGAAAAACGCTTCGTACCGCTTTTAGCTTTTTCGAACATTGATTTGATCATATACATTTCGATTCTAAAATGCACAACTCTAGTTAATATAAATTAGAAACTCCTTTCTAATTTCTGAGTTGTCACTTATCAAATCGTATATGACATTCTCTCATTTTTCTGGAAGTGATAGATCATTTGTTGATTATTCACATACCTCCATGTACACTTTTTTATACCCGAAAATACCTTTTAGTATACCCTAAGATTCTTAAGGAATATGACAAATTATAACTCAAAATACATAAGATAGTAAGATAATATAATGATCAAAAGTCAAGGATCACTTGCACTACTATCACTATAAGATACTTTCACAAACTTTTGGTTCAGCTTTCCTATTCATATTAGCAAAGGTAATATCCAAACTTATATCAATTAAATACTATCCAAATTTAAAAATATTTCTATCTCTAATAAGAATATAAAAGGAAGATCTCTTTGCTATTCAAATTAGTATAAGTACTATACAAATCTATAATAATTAAAGATAAACTTACCCAACCAATATCTAATAGAAAAAGAAACTTCTAAAAGAATTTTTATTTTTGATTTTACCAATTTTATTACAGTATTTTATCACAATTTTATGTAATTAAGACAATATAACACACTATACTATATATTACCTAAATTTAATAAAACTTGAAATTATACCAAATCACACGATTAATTGTACTAATGATATATATGAAGTTTTTAAAAGTTTAATAACTGTAAACCCAGTTGAAAAATTATAGTGAATTCATTATTAATTGTCATAACTAAATTGAAACTTATTAGAGCTTAAGTTTCATACTTCTATTTGGATTATAATTTCAAGTAAATTTTGGCAATATAAACACTAATATAGAATTTCATTACAAACTTAAATAAAATTAGAACAATTAGTTTCTCATAATCCTACTAAATAAATATGCATTCCATTCAAATTTTTAGCTTAATAATTAATCGAAGAAACTAATTAGTATATAATTCAATATTTATTATTTAAATAAATATTTAATAACTACAATTATCTTCTCAAAATCCTAATTATTTTATCTATTTAATAATATAATAAACCTAATAAAATGGGGACCAAGAAGTCCACCCTCCCTCCCTCCCTCCCTCCCTCCCTCCCTCCCTCAATGGACTAAAAAAACAAAATTAAAAAAAAAAGCATTTAAAAAGTGCAACCCTCCAATCTCTACACCAATCAATCACATATATACCTCTAAAGGAGGAGGAAGCCCAAAGATATGCAAGAAAAATAATCCTATCAATCAACATCTTAAAAGATGAGCAATTTCCTCTAAATATTCTAGCATTACACCCGTTCCACATTCCCCATAAAATAGAAAAAAGGCACACTTCCATAATTTTTTGGTATCCCTCTTCTTTCCAAATCCTTGAAAATGAATTAGCAACATATCTTTCACTGAAGTATGACACACCCACTCCTCTCCTAACACTCCAAAGAGAGCACTCCAGAAGCCCCAAGCAATAAATGATAGACATAATATCGCTGATTTTTTTAGGGCTTTGTATAGGGAGGATAGTCGTGTTAGGCCTATACCTTGAGACTTGAGTATCATGCTCAAGAAAAATGAGTTGTGGGGTCTGGTTAATGGTGGTGTTAATGGTTGTGCAAGCGGGAGAGATAAAATTAAGAGTATCTCGTCTTCAGTTTGGACATGCTATAATTCATTTTCTTTAGGTGTTGTATGTTTTAAGAATGTATTTTCGCTCCAAATTTTTAAGGCAATTTCATCTATGAAAGTTATATCTTTCAAAGTGTAGTCTCATTGGTGTTAATATTGCAGAGGATGTTCTTGCTCCATATGCTTGTTTGGTGTGAAGTTGAGTCTTCCCTTGTGACATATATAGGTGTCTATTTGAGGAAAATCCAAGATCTTGTACCAATGGCGATCTTGTAGTAGGACCAATGGCTTGATTGTTGGGAATGGGTTTACTTCACTTTGGGTGGGAGAATTACTCTTATTCAGGCTTGTTTAATGAGTATACCCCTTCATATCTCTCGTTGTATAAGGTCCCGATGGGGGTATCTCAAATCACTTTGAGCGTAAATTATATAAGTTTTGTGGGTTGGGTATGCCCATGAATAGGAAGGACCATTTGGTTGATTGTGATTATTTGTGTGGTCCTATAGAGGAAGTGGTTTAGGTCTTGAAACAAGATATATAAGAACTTGTCTCTGTTGGTAAAATGGTTATGACATTTCCGTTTGGAACTTGAGTTTCTTTGACATTAGGTGATAAGAAGCAAGTATGGAATTCAACAGAATTAGTGGGATGCAAATCCATGTCCTTGTGTTACTCATTCCAGTCCTTGGAAATTTAATCTCCCAAGGGTACACTTTCTTTCATTTTGTTGTTCGACTTTGAATTGGTAATGATATGAATATATAATTTTGGCTCGATTTTTCATTTTTGTACCGCAATTTAAATGATACGGCGGCAGAGCAATTTTGGTGTTTTACTTTCATGAATCTTTTGTTGTGGTTCATTTCGTTTCCTGGAATCGATACGGGTCATTGCATAGGCTAAATCACGGTACGCGAGGGTATCTTTATATGAATGCTTATAGTTAGGAATTCTCTTAGAATCTAATTCATGAAAACTAAGTTTTGTAGAAGATATTTAGTTTGAATCAACAAGTTGATTGCTTTATAAATAATTTAGTCCAAATGTGAGGTTTTAGCATCCAATACTAAGTTAGAATATGGATATTTGTGCAACTGTAGGTGAAACAACAAAGAAATAATTTGGTACGCTAAATTTTAAGTATCATGTTTGAGAACGCAAGTACCAATATCCAGTTCGCTAGGTCAATAAGAGTATATGGTAACTTTGAGTTAGATATATGTCCCTCTTCGGTGAAAGTTGGCCATACAAGTGATAGGAAGATTCTTTGGAAATGTGCTTGTTTTGCCATTTTGTGGAGAGTCCGTATCAAGAGGAATATTAGAGCCTTTTGTGGTCGGACAATGAATATCAATCTGTTTTGGGATAGAGCGTCTTTTTTTTTGCTTTTCTAATTGAGTTCTTGAAACTGGAGCTTTTGGAGGAATTTATTTGTCACGTACGGTGCTACATTTTGTTTTGGTTTTCTCCTTTTATTTTCTTTGATTTCTTTTACTTTTCTTTTGGGAGGACTTCTAATCCTCATGTGCTGCAATCTCTCCTCTCTAAATCAATGAAATGTTCTTTTATCCAAACAAATATTTTCTGAACTACTGGCAGGAAAAAAGAATAAAGAAATAGAAAACCTTTGAGTCTTGGCCTTATAGGAGTTTCATATAGGAGAATTTTCATGGAGTCACTTTCAGTGTGTGCTTATGTAGAAGTGAAGATCCCTTCTCTACTGAGAAGAATTTCTAATTCTTTTGAAGGACCTCTGAAATATTAAAGACTTGACTAACTCAGATAAAGGACTAAAAAACTCCAAAACAAACAACTAAAGCCTAGACACTAGAGTAAACCAGAAAATGAAGATACCTCTTATTTAAAAGTTAATAAACTGCCTTTGATCTTAAAAATACAAGAACACATAATCTCCATCTGTCCCTTTTTATGAGACATAATTTCCTTTTTGAGATGCGCCAAATCTATGACGGTATTTATTATTCCTTCAAGTGTAAAGTACCAATTTGACCTCCTTTAAATATACTTAACATATGTTGATGATGGGGGTCTGCTCTTAATTTCCAAGAGATTTGATTAAGCAGTGTTTTAAAAATTCTTGCCTAGGTCTGCCTAGGCGCTAGGCCCCCTGGCACCTCGCCTAGGCACTAGGCCCCCCTGGCGCCCACACCAGATATTCATATTTTATTTTTCTAATGATTTACCATATTCATAATGCAAGTTGTAGCATATCAAATCACAACAAGAAGTGAACAATATCAAGTCAAAATGGATAATTTTATTATAGTTGTAATTTTTTGAACTTGTACAAATTTCAAATTATATAAACGATGATACATTTGTAATATTTAGTTTAATTCAAAATAATTTTTAAATTTATGTTTAGTTTCTTAAGTTTTAATATTGAATTCTTAAAATTTTAAAATTTATTATTTAATAGTAATCTTGTTTATGAATAAAACTAATACGTTAAAGGTTTGAACTTTGAACAATTGCATGTTTGTGTTTGAACTTTGACATTGACAATATGAATGTGTTTGAACTTTAAGCAAATGCTTTTATTATCTTTATTATAGATTTTTTTGCTTTATATTATTGTTTTGTTTGGATAAATGTAAGATAAAATATTAAAATTAACTTAAAATAAACAATCTCGCCTAGGCCCTGCCCAGACCACGACTAAGCCCCCTCTAGGGGCTAGGCCTCCCGCCTAGCGTCTTTTAGAACATTGTGATTAAGGAATTAATATTTTCATAAGGAAAATTGATATCTCTGCAAGGTTCCCTCACATGAACAATAAAACATGGGACTCACATACATGTAAGCGAAACATTGTGGAAATAACAATTCCCTATGATTAAGATATTAATATTTTATTTGACTTGCACGTATTTGTTCACCACTTCACTCCAAAGTTAATTGTGAATATTATACCCTAAATGTAATAAGGTTAAAATTGGAAAGTTAATCTTTTAAATACTTAAATCAGTGTTTGTTTGGTAACTGCTTCTATTTTTATGTTTCTTTTTTTTGTTTATATTTTCATATGTTTCTACTTTCACTTGTTTTCACCGGTGGAAACATAAATCAGACAATATTGATTGATAAACATGCGTTTCCATAAATAAGTGAAATCAGAAATAGAAAATAGTGTTTGACAAAATAAATTTGTTGCGACCAGATTTTATAATATTCAATCTTTTTAAATTTTTTTTTGATTATCATAATATTCAAAATTTATATCTAATATATTAACTTATACTAATGCTAACAACTGTTTCACGTATTCTAAGAATATTAAATACTATAATATTAATACTACCTCCGTCCCATAATAAGTGCTTTTTTAGCTTAAATCACACATATCAATACACAAGTTAAAATGACAAAAATACCCTTTAATGAGTGTCATTTAATTGTAGTGATTGAAAGATGCAATAAATACCATTGAATGCATAAGAGCATATATGAGAAAATATTGTAAAAATTGTATTGGAGTTTTAACACATCACTTATTTTGGGAAAAAATATTAAGCCTAAAAAAGCACTTATTATGGGACGGAGGTAGTATAATATATATATAGAGAGAAAGAGAGAGAGAGAGAGAGAGTATACTATAAATTCGTTGAATATAACAAAATAAAAATCCTACATAATCAATTAAAGGATTTTACCAAAAGAAATATACTCCACAATACAGTCCATTAAATAAAATAAGTCCGTTATTATTCATGGCTACCCAAAGCTTGTTAGCCATTTGATCCCGCTCGCTAGCCATTTGGTGAACTTGAGATTGGCTAACATTAATTTCAATTGTATTATTAGAATTGTTCCCAACATTTGAAGCATGTCAGATATCACATCTTCATCCCCGTACTCTCAAAATTAAGGATAACATTACACAAAGATGAATAACCCGGCATATTTGTATAACCCGAGTCGACAACATATTATTTACCTGAAACATATGAAGAATGAGAATAACAATATATGACAATCTATATAACTATTATGTAAAAAAAATAGTTATTTAATAACTACCTTGAGGGAGTGTAGGAAAATAATTTTCAGGATTAGTTATACACTCATTGAATATTCTTGAATCATTAGCAGTTCCTTCCCAACCGGAAATTACAAAAGTGAATCTCATATCAAATGAGCATGCACACATCACATTTTGGTTTTGTTTAATTATTTTTCTCGAAAAGGAATTTATTCACTTGTTGGGACCTGTGCATCTACATGTGTTTATATTATTATTTATTGATGATTTTCAAATGATTATATAACAATAATACATATATAATATAATTAATAGCTTACCTCAAAAAATGGATAATATTTTTCATTATACCGTATCTGAGGTGGGAATTCGGCAAAAGTGTAAGGAGGAATGAGAAGCACTCCAAGTTTACATGATGCTTTCAGAATGCAACAAAAGTATTTGTGGATTGTTTGAGTAGAATGTTGAAGCCTCTCGGCCACTAAACTGATTCGTTCATTGTGCGAGACAATGTACAAAAATATTGCAACTTGTTCTTGTACTGTAACACATCTAGATTGTTTCAATCCAATAATCTTCAACTCCTCACAAAAATTGAATAAAAAGTGGAGGAGCAATTCTAAACATGTCAAAAGATCTAACTTCATGACCATTGAGCAACTCTATTATGTAACTATGAGCTGTTAGTGCAAACTTCCTACATGGTCTCATATCCAAATATTTTCTGTTATACTTTTCAACTGTAGCAACAATTATAATAGTTTGAAGTTCCTCATCCTCAACATCATCTAGATATTACCAAACAACGTTTTTACTACCAATTTCAAAAAACGAAAGCAGAAACAAAAATTTGGAAGCAAACACAGTTATCAAACGGATCGTTAAACTTTGTGCCACTAAAAACTGTCTTAGAAAATGGGATGGATGGAGTATTCAATTGACATTTGACTTGCTATCATATTTTAACATACAAAGAGAACTGTATTATTCTAACATATAACAGAAGAAAAAATAAAGGAAAAGGGAAATAAAAAGAACTATCCCGAGACAAAGTGAAGGTCTAGACCTTCACTTTGTTTATAATTGTACCCAATTAGAAGCAATGTTGGATAAGGACTATCTCGAGACAATTGGCTTCTGCTAAAAATTCCTGTTTGTGTTGTTATTTCTTTCCAATGTTGAGTCAATTTATGTATTACTGGATTTTTAATTCAAGGGAAATAGAGCATCACCTTTATTATATTTTCAAAGAAAACCAAAAATGGTTGTGGCTGCTTCTGCTATTTGGAGAATAATTTTTGATATAGATAAAGTTATTTCTTTTGTTATTGTTGTTGTCTTTACTTTCAACTCGCAATAACTTCCTTGCACCTGCAGGTTTTAGTGATGACGGCTCAAATTCTTTTAAACATTCTGAGGCACAGCATAATTAAGATGGAATCAGTTAATCTTCTTATTTTGGATGAATGCCATCATGCTGTGAAGAAACATCCTTACTCTTTGGTGATGTCCGAGTTCTATCACACAACACCCAAGGAGAAGAGGCCATCAGTATTTGGAATGACCGCTTCTCCTGTTAACTTGAAGGGTAATTGTTAGTTTGTTTTCATTGCAGGCAGTTTGCCACATTTTCTGTTTATTTTCAGCCCCACAAACATTCTAAAAGTAAGATGATGTTGCTGTTTCCTCATTCTAAATAGTATATTGCATCAATTGTGCAGGTGTTTCCAGCCAAGTAGACTGCGCGATAAAGATTCGTAATCTTGAAACCAAATTAGATTCTGTTGTCTGTACAATAAAAGACCGTAAGGAGCTGGAAAAACATGTACCAATGCCTTCAGAAATTGTAGTGGAATATGACAAAGCAGCTAGTTTATGCTATCTCCATGAACAAATAAAACAAATGGAACTGGCAGTTGAAGAAGCTGCCCAATCAAGTTCCAGAAGAAGTAAATGGCAATTTATGGGAGCAAGAGATGCTGGGGCTAGGGAAGAACTTCGTCAAGTGTATGGTGTGTCTGAAAGAACAGAGAGTGATGGGGCTGCTAATTTAATTCAAAAGCTTAGGGCTATAAACTATGCACTAGGTGAACTAGGACAGTGGTGTGCTTATAAGGTCCTATTCGTGTTTTTTTTTTTAAAATGCTTTGTCATTTTAATAAACTATGTGAAGAAGGTTCCCTCAGGCCATATGTTTGCAGGTCGCACAATCTTTCTTTACAGCTTTACAAAATGATGAAAGGGCGAACTACCAACTTGATGTCAAATTCCAGGAATCTTACTTGGACAAAGTCGTCTCTCTTTTGCAGTGCAAGTTATCAGAGGGTGCTGTTTCAGACAATAACTTGGAAGATTCAGATAATAACGGCGGGGTCTATGCAGGTGAGCTTGATGAGGTAGAGGAGGGAGAGCTTCCTGACAGTCATGGTGAGTACTTGCTTTTCCATTTTTAGTAAATGGTAGAATAATGTGAGTCTGGTTTTTTACTAGTTGAGATGTGTACTGTGTAGACAGAGTAACGAGTCAGTTTCATTTTTTTTTCAATTTTCCCGTTGCTTGGGGTTTATGGAATTCTATTTTCGGAGAGTTGGGGGAGGAGTGAGCATGTTCTGTCTCAGTTGAGAATTTGTTACTTATCCTGTTTATAGGTTTTGGAGGAACGAAAGATGCTAAGTTACTTTGGAAGAGTGTGGTCTTTACTGCTCTTTGGGGGATCCGGACCGAGCACAATACTCGGCCTTTTGGAGATACTTATTTATCTTTCGCTTTGGTGCGAGATAAGATTTTTTTCCTTGCTTCTTTTTGGATTCAGCCATGGCTGCCTTTAGAGGGATGTTTGTTTTGCTTCTTTGTAGTAATCAGAGAGCTGCTAACTTTTGATTATTTCTTTTTTCCACTTCTTATTTTGTGGGTGGACTACGTGTTCTCCCTAACTTGTATTCTCTCTTTCCATATAACAAAATTTCTTCTTTTATCCAAAAGAAAAACTAGCTGAGATGTGCCGATACAAAGTTTATCAATGTCGCTAAAGTTGCTATATTTTTCCTTTCGTTGTTCAATTACATTTTGCCTATGAAAAACAACAAACCTACACAGAGAGTTTTGTTTGGTCAATACTTCTTTTTTATCCTGGTTAGTCTAGAGACTTATGATTTGTTGTTGGCTGGCTGAAGTATCTTAAAAGACTTCAATTATCGTGGCTTGACTAGTATGCCAAATTTCAATTTGCATAAATCGGATTCTTCCATTTTGGGCATGCAAGTCACAACTTCTTGTTTCTATGGATTCATAGTGCATATGTAATGTCAAGAATCTGGATTATCTTTAGTAGGTTTCTAAATATATGTAATACATATATTTTTGTACACATCACGGGTTGCATTTTAGTGGTGGATGGAGGAATGGAGTGGAGGAATATGTTCTTGTCGGGCCATCATATTAGTTGCTATCTTTTTCCCCCCTACCCATAAGGTAATGTAAAAGGTCTATTATCTGTTATGATTTGTTTTTTATGACTAGTCTTTTTATCTTTTACTGTTAATAAGGCCATATCAAAGATTCTGGTGTAACCTTATTTTAAGCCGTGTCACATCTATTAATTGGACAAAAGTACCCTGCTATTTTTATATTTCTATAAATAGCTATTTTCAACTCCTTGTACAAGCCTGCAAGTCTTCCGCTCACTTCCATAAAAAAATAACTATCCATGACCACTAATATTCTTTAAACTTCACATTTTTTTAAAGAAAATATCAGACAAGTCAAGTGTGATAAAATTTGAAAAAAATGTAGCTCCATTTTGTTTTCTTATCAACATATCCATAAATATGTATAAATTATACTCCCTCCGTCCCCAAAAGAATGACTTGAGTGATAAAATAATTTGTCCTCAAAAGCATGAGCAAAGTAAACAAGTCAACTACATAATTTAGCATATTAAAAAAAAATATACATAAATTTTTGCATGAACTAATTTACCCTTGGCCACACATCACATCTTAGCTAAATTGTGAATCACTCAAATCACAAATAAGTGGTTCACATTAATTATCCCTCCCCAAACCCAACAACTCTTTCCAAAAGGCGTGAACACAAAAAAGCATCCCCCGGATAAGCTTCGTGATCGGGAAAAATTTATACTCTCCTAATTGTTCGACTACCTTAATTTGTGTGAAAATTGTCCTTGAATCATCCTTTTGGAGACGGAGGGAGTATATATATATAGACATATATATATATATATATATATATATATATATATTGTTTTGTAAATATTTTTTGCTTGGTCAATGATTCAAACTCAAAATTAATGATATATAGTGCTTTGAAAAGGGATGTTTATCCTGCTTAAACTAGTAGTAGGTCAGGTAACCCAGCACGGTCCTAGAATCTTGCATTGGCCAGTTTACGCATTTATCAAATAATTGTTGCCTTGACCTGTCAATTCCCAAATAATTGGTGATTATGAGCTTACTGGTCTATACTTTGACATTCCTTTTCTTGATATCTTTTATGGTTCAGTTGTCTCTGGTGGAGAGCATGTAGACGTGATTATAGGAGGTGCTGTGGCTGATGGAAAAGTAACCCCAAAAGTCCAGTCACTGATTAAAATACTTCTCAAGTATCAGAACACGGAGGATTTTCGTGCAATCATCTTTGTTGAGCGTGTTGTCACAGCCTTAGTTCTTCCAAAGGTTCATTGTCTTATACTTTTATTGCATATTGTTTTAGATGCTATTCAGCAACCCATTTCCAATTAATTCAATCTACTATGTTTTGTTCTGCCAAATATGCAGGTCTTTGCAGAGCTTCCATCCCTAAGTTTTATTAGGTCAGCCAGCTTGATTGGGCATAATAATAGTCAAGAAATGAGAACTTCCCAGATGCAGGACACAATTTCAAAATTCCGAGATGGTCGTGTATGTCTTGGTGCAAAATTTGTGAATTTTCTGTTGTTGATATTATTGATACATTATAATTGTTTGCATCTGATCTGTAGGTGACATTGTTAGTTGCCACCAGTGTTGCTGAGGAAGGACTTGATATTCGGCAATGCAATGTTGTCATTCGCTTTGATCTTGCCAAAACTGTTTTGGCATATATTCAATCCCGAGGTCGTGCTAGAAAGCCTGGGTCAGATTATATATTGATGGTTGAGAGGTATCTGTCTTGTTTTGTTTTACACATTTTGGCATTATTATATTTAATTTGTTTTCTGATAATTAATAAAAATCAAATGATTTGTTTTTCTTATCTTTCTCCAGGGGAAACTTGTCACATGAAGCATTTTTAAGGAATGCCAGAAACAGTGAGGAGACCTTGCGGAAAGAAGCAATTGAGAGAACCGACCTCAGTCATCTCAAGGATAACTCCAGGTTAATTTCTGTAGAGGCAGTCCCAGGCACAGTCTACCAGGTGCAGTCAACTGGTGCTGTTGTTAGCTTGAATTCTGCTGTTGGACTCATCCATTTCTACTGCTCCCAACTTCCTAGTGACAGGTTCAGCTAATTACAATGTAATCTCTATATAGTTTTTGAATTCAACACTTGATGGATAATTGTTGTAACTATTTTTGTTTCTCTCTTTTAATCTATTTTCAGGTATTCAATACTTCGCCCGGAATTTATCATGGAGCGTCATGATAAGCCAGGAGGCCCCACTGAATATTCATGCAGGCTGCAACTCCCTTGTAATGCTCCATTTGAAAAACTCGAGGGTCCTGTATGCAGCTCAATGCGTGTGGCACAACAGGCATGCTAGCACAACGATATCAGTCCATGTTAGATTTGTTTTTTCACTCATCAAAAATGTTAATTTATAATTTATTAATATGTAGGCTGTTTGTCTGCTTGCTTGCAAGAAGCTCCATGAGATGGGGGCCTTCACTGACATGCTTTTGCCAGACAAGGGGAGTGGGGGAGATGATGAAAAATCTGATCAAAATGATGAAGGAGATGCACTTCCTGGAACCGCTAGGCATAGAGAGTTCTACCCTGAAGGCGTAGCTAATATTCTCCAGGTTAGTTCTCCATTTGTTAGATGGTTAAGACTAGATCTGTTAGGTTGGTAAGATAACCAGCAAATTATAACCATGCACATTATATTTGGCTTACTTATTTTCTTACTAAATGGCGCACATAGTAATTTAACTGAAGTTCACTAACTTGATAATGTCCCAAACCTTAATATATAGATATTTTAACAGTAAAATAAGTGTATTCCATTGAACTTAATGGTTGTATGAAGTTTATTTTTATTAGGTCTAGCTCATCCTTTTATAAGTTAAGATTGCACAATTCCACTCATAATGATGAAAATGTTTTTAATTCAAGATTTCACCAGCTTCTGATTTGTTTAAACTAGATAGGTAAGAGGTTTTGGTGATGTTGAGAATCTCTTAGTTATATTTGGACCTTTAATGCATTTTTTAAACTCTTGCTTCACAGGGAGAATGGGTCTTATCTGGCACAGATGCTTGCAACAATTTCAAATCGGTTCATTTGTATATGTATGCTATTCAATGCTCAAATGTTGGCTCCTCAAAAGATCCATTCTTAACCCAAGTTTCAGAGTTTGCAGTAGTCTTTGGCAATGAGCTGGATGCAGAGGTATGGTGTTATTTTTAGTGTTTGTAGCATCAAAGTGAGAATTTAATGCTTTCTCTTAACCTTACCCATGTTTAATAGGTGTTATCGATGTCAATGGATCTGTTTGTTGCTCGAACCATGATAACTAAGGCATCTCTTATTTTCCGGGGGCCTATAGAAATCACAGAAAGTCAGGTTGTTGTTTGTTTATCTTACCAAGTAGTTTTAGTTTCTACTTTCACTTTTTTCTTTTTCTTCCCCCACTTTAGCTCTGAATTACTGCATTGACTGAAGTCTTGTGATTGTGTTTACTTGTAGTTGCTATCCCTTAAGAGCTTTCATGTAAGACTGATGAGCATTGTGCTGGATGTGGATGTTGAACCTACCACCACTCCATGGGATTCTGCTAAGGCATATTTGTTTGTCCCTTTGTTGAACAATAAATCTGTAGATCTAGTAAAAGAGATTGACTGGAATCTTGTTGAAGAAGTAACTAAGACAGATGCTTGGAGCAACCCCCTTCAGAGAGCTCGGCCAGATGTTTACCTTGGTACAAATGAGCGAACACTTGGAGGAGATCGAAGGGAGTATGGATTTGGGAAACTACGTCATGGAATGGCCTTTGGGCATAAATCACATCCTACCTATGGCATTAGGGGAGCTATAGCGCAGTTTGATGTTGTGAAAGCATCTGGATTGGTTCCTAATCGAGATATTATAGAAATGCCAAATCGTGTGGATTTATCCAGTGGGAAAATGAGGATGGCTGATTCATATACCAGTCCAGAAGATCTGGTGGGAAGAATTGTTACAGCTGCTCATTCGGGGAAGAGGTTCTACGTCGATTCTGTACGGTCTGATATGACTGCTGAGAACTCATTCCCAAGGAAAGAAGGCTATCTTGGTCCTTTGGAGTATAGCTCATATGCTGATTATTACAAGCAAAAGTACGACACTCATAAAGATCTAATTTCTATTCTGGAAAAGGAAAAAATTGTATTGCTTCTTTAACCATCTTCTCACAATTGCTTGATTATAATGCAAAGACTGGATAGCTTCAGTGCACCTTTTGGTGTGCTTGAGAAAGTGAAACTTATTGCAATTTTTGAAGGGAAATCTTTAACTCGTTTCTTAACCCTTTGAGATTGTGGATGTTTCAATTTCTTTAGGCACATCAAAAGTGCATTTGGCTATTCTGTCCATATTTGAAACAGGTATGGAGTTGATTTGAACTATAAGCAACAACCTCTGATTAGAGGTCGAGGTGTTTCTTACTGCAAGAATCTTCTGTCCCCACGATTTGAACATTCAGAAGGTATGATCTCTTTTTATTTTCTTTTTATTTTTTTATTTTTTTATTTTAATTTAGTTTATTTGCTTTAAAAGTCACTTCATTTCACATTTTGCAACTAATTTGTTTTTCTTGTTCAGCTCATGAAGGTGAATCTGAAGAGACACTGGACAAAACATACTATGTTTACCTCCCTCCTGAGTTGTGTTTTGTACATCCTCTTCCTGGCTCACTAGTTCGAGGTGCCCAGAGATTACCATCAATAATGAGAAGGGTAGAAAGCATGCTACTTGCAGTTCAGCTCAGGGATATAATAAGTTATCCTGTTCCTGCTTCAAAGGTATAAAGATTGCGTATAAATTTAGTTCTTAATGCTTATCCATTAATGCATTAACTGATATGCGTGTCTGTTATTTGCAGATCTTGGAAGCCCTGACTGCTGCTTCATGTCAGGAGACTTTCTGCTATGAAAGAGCAGAGCTCTTAGGAGATGCTTATCTAAAATGGGTTGTGAGTCGATACCTATTTCTTAGATACCCCCAGAAGCATGAAGGTCAGCTAACTAGGATGAGACAACAAATGGTGAGTAACATGGTACTATATCAGTATGCATTAAACAAGGGACTTCAATCATATATCCAAGCAGATCGATTTGCTCCATCTAGATGGTCTGCTCCGGGGGTGCCGCCTGTCTTTGATGAGGAAACTAAAGAAGTAGACTCATCCTTATTTGATCAAGAAAGAGCGGTCGATGACTCTTTACCAGGGAAAGATCACCGTGGGGATGTTTATGAAGACGATGAAATGGAAGATGGTGAACTTGAGAGTGATTTGAGTTCTTATCGAGTTCTCTCTAGCAAGACTCTTGCAGATGTCGTTGAAGCGCTTATTGGAGTTTACTATGTTGAAGGTCGGAAAAGTGCTGCAAACCACCTCATGAAATGGATCGGTATTCAGGTTGATTTTGACCCCAAGGAGTTAGAGCTCTCAACCATGCCAACCAATGTTCCAGAGAGTGTACTTAGGAGTGTCAACTTTGATGCTTTAGAAGGTGCCTTGAATATTAAGTTCCAGGATAGGGGCTTGTTGATAGAAGCTATCACTCATGCTTCACGTCCATCTTCTGGAGTATCTTGTTACCAGCGGCTGGAATTTGTCGGTGATGCTGTCTTGGATCATCTCATTACAAAGCACTTGTTCTTTACATACACAGATCTTCCTCCTGGACGTTTGACTGACTTGAGAGCTGCTGCCGTAAACAATGAAAATTTTGCACGTGTTGCCGTTAAACATAATCTTCATTTGCACCTTCGCCATGGTTCGAGTGCACTTGAAAAACAGGTTTGTACTCTCTTTTGCCTCTTATTGACTTGAAACTCTTTTAAGTGGAGGGGGACTGTAATTATTAGCCTGACCATGTTTTGCTTTACTGCTATGTCAAGCAAGTTGTGCTTGTATTTTCATCTTTGCTTTCTTTGTCAGATTCGGGACTTCGTGAAGGAGGTTCAAAACGAATTTTTAAAGCCAGGATTCAATTCCTTTGGCTTGGGTGATTGCAAAGCACCAAAAGTTCTAGGTGACATTGTTGAATCAATTGCTGGTTCCATTTTCTTAGATAGTGGACGTGATACTGGTGTTGTTTGGCAGGTTGGTTTCTATAGAATCCACTTATCTTCTTATACTTTTGGGAACGAGTTGTGATTTCCCGACTTAAGATTCATTTATCGAAATTTTGTTACAATAACAGGTCTTCCAACCTTTATTTGATCCTATGGTCACTCCAGAAACACTCCCTATGCATCCAGTGCGGGAACTGCAAGAAAGGTGTCAACAACAGGCTGAAGGCTTGGAGTACAAAGCTACTCGAAGTGGAAATTTAGCAACTGTTGAAGTATACATTGATGGCATCCAGGTTGGGACTGCTCAAAATCAGCAAAAGAAAATGGCACAAAAATTAGCTGCCAGGAATGCCCTTGTTGCCTTGAAAGAAAAAGAAACTGCTGAAGCTAATAAGGAGAAACGAGACGAAGATGAGAAAAAGAATAGTGGAACCCAGACATTTACCAGGCAGACCTTGAATGATATATGCCTGCGTAGAAATTGGCCCATGCCATTGTATCGGTAAGACGTGGCTTGGTTTTGACTTGCAATCATTAACATAGATGATGCTATAATTGAATGACCAGAATTTTGTTGTTTAACAGTCTAGCTTTTCTTTTTCCACTTTTGAGAAATAACTCAATATTTGCATTTAGGTGTGTTAACGAGGGTGGTCCTGCTCATGCAAAAAGATTTACATTTGCTGTTCGTGTAAATACTTCAGATAGGGGATGGACCGATGAATGTGTAGGAGAGCCTATGCCAAGTGTCAAGAAAGCAAAAGATTCGGCTGCGGTTCTTCTCCTGGAGCTTTTAAATAACTGGTATGCTTGACATATTTTCATAAACTTGTATTGCTATACTGGTTATTGCGGCTGTGAAATCATCCCTTGGTCAAGTTATTGGTTTCACGGAATGAGTTTCGGGAACAACTAGTTCATCTGAGCTGCGCATAATGCCGCAATGGTAACAAGGATTGCCTTTCATCAATATCGTATAAAGTTTTTACTATACAGTGATAGTTTTATTTCCTGGAAAAGGTAGGAATATATACCTGGTATTCTGTTCAGGAAATTATTGTTGCAAGAGAGGCATTCATATTTATTAATTTAAGTGCAAAACTACCCACTGTTGTTACTTATAATTTATGACTTTATATATGGAGCAGTGTAACTTTAGTTTTTCCCTCTTTACAGTCGAGTATTGTAGTAGTAATATAATTACTACGCTAGAACCTTAATAAAATATTTTTATGTATTAATCCATTTAATTTTGCCAGTATTGCTCTTGGGTTTCTAAAGGTTTCACTTTCGGAGTCTAGTTCTGCAACAAAATGTTAACTATATCAAAATAAAATAGAAAAAAATAAAATCTCTTTTTAGGCCATTGAAAGCTCTCTCGGAATGAAAATGGACATGAAAACCCGGCATTAAATGGGCTTTCATGTTAACAAATAAAGGCTTGGATGCTTCCAACCTTCCTGCTTTCATTAGTCAGCACTTTATTTGAGCATCTTTTCATTCCTATTTCTATATAACAGGATGAATCGATCTAGTTTAATGAATGTCGGTTCTTAGCGCGTCTCTTATGATGTGTTAATATACATTTAATACTCTTTATTTTAAAATATAAAATTATTTAATAATAATCATATATTTTAAAACGGGGATAACATGGTCAATTATAAGTAACATATTTAATTAGTTGTAGTAACAACATTTCATTCTGACACTATAAAACTAGACTCGATGCATCACTCTTAATTTTGTAACCCTACATATCATCAAACATCAAGTGATGGATGATTTAAAATGTTCTTTTGTGAATATAGTTGACCATTTAATAGCTAATTATTGGGCTGTTTTGCACATTCAAGTGTTGCCACATACTCCATCCGTTCCTTAATATAAGTCGTTTTAGAGAAATATTTTTGTTCCTTGATATAAGTCGTTTGAGAATTTCAAATAAGCATTAATTGCTTACTTTTCAATATTATTCCAAATATTAAATGTAACTTTGGTTCTCTCATTATTTTTTGTCCAATAAATAACAATCTCTTCTTCCAATACAAAGGTAATATAGACAATTGATATTATAGTTAATGCTATACAATCATTTTCTTAATACTTGTGCACAACTCTAAAACGACCTATATTAATGAACGGAGGGAATATTAAATATGGCCAAGATGGTCAAACAAATAATGTCCGATACTAAAAATATCTATGCTCGACAGGCTCTATAATCCAAGCTCGACTGAGGGTTCAATATATATTCAATATTTTCTAATAATGTTCAGTTTCTACAAATGTAGCCGAACCCAACCATGCAGCATGAGGTTGGGGATCAAATCCGTTCGGCTTCAGTCACTCCGCACTTGGATTTTTTCGAGAGTATGAGCCACAAATTCTAAGAATAACAATAAATGGTGCAAATCATTTTTGATTATGCTAAAAGAAGAGAGAGAACACAAAAGTAGAGAGGAAAAAGATGAAAAACAATTCATTGCCTTCCGAACCTCTAACCTCCCAAAGGCTATAATTGTTTATAAATTTTTGGCCATTGATCGATGTTATGGAATAATTCTTTTTAAAGTTTTGACCGCTGAGATATACTATGCACGGTGAGAGATGTACCTAACAAAATAGTGTCAGGGAAGGATCCAGGCAAGGGTGGTGACCACCTTTAAATTTTTCTATAGGACATATATTTACTATGGATCTTTATTTATACTAATATTGAAAATAAGAAAGAATGACCTGTATTAGAAACTGAAAATCTATGTCCGCTACTAAAAACACTTAGCGTCCGTTACTATTAGTAGACAACGTTTAATTAGAATAAGGGTGCTTAATCAGAAGAGTTTGGCTTAGCAAACGATTTAAATAGAATAATGGTTTGACTCATTAACAAGGGTTTATAATTTATTAACCAAAGTTTAAGAATTAGTTATTATGGTTTTTATGATTAATGTTAGCTACTTATAGTAGCGGTCGCCAACGCCAAGTAATATTTTTTACCGGCATGCATGCGAAGAGCAATTTCTCAAGGCACATAAATTGAGTCGGGCGACATTGATATCATCTGGAGGAGGCTCGAATTGGAGAACGTTTCCTCCAATGCAGGCCCCCTCCGACTACCGCCAACAACAGTGTCTTTCCTAATGTGCACCAGCTCCCTTGCAGCATCTATCATACTAAGTTTTCCATCTCCACCAAACATTAAGCACCTTGTGGTCTGCAACTTTCTCTATCTGCTCTCTGCGGAAGGCTGGCTGCTCGTGAAAGTAAAGAAGTGGGTCCACAATCTCTTCTAGCTTTCCTCTCCTTATTTTTTGTAAATCAATTGTTGGGAGATCCAAGGGTGTGGCACCTGCAATAATTTCCAGAAGCACCACCCCAAGGTTGTAAACATCACTCCAGTAAAAGTACTGCAGTCCTTCAGATTTTGTGTATAAATGAGATCCAACTCCCTCGAGGCTGGCATTGAGCAGTTCAAACCCTGCAATTTTGACCGAAAAATCTTCATCTAGGAGGATGCAGCCAGATTGGAGATCATGGTGTAAAATTGGAGGAGAAATCTCATACTGCAGGAATGCAAGAACGCTTGCTGTTTCTGTGGCAATGTTCAATCTCTTGAACCAGAATTTAAAAAAGAAGTTAAAAGCTGACCGATCTATTGATAATTTTAAAGCAAGTTTTTCTGTACTTGTGGTTATGCGCTAATGTTCAGCGTTACGTGACATTCTTGTGAATTGTTTTAATGTGCATTTCGTGCAACAATGTGATAATAACTGTTAATAGTCTATTGATAATTTAAGTTAATTGTTCTATGTGAACTATATAATTTGAGAAATGCGAAGTATGAGCATTATGGAGCATGTATCAGATGTCAAGCATGTATAAATGTACAATATGAGAAAGATGAATCATGTACAAAATGTGAATTATACATAAAATGTGAAGCATGAGAAATGTGATATATGCATGAGATATAAAGCATGAAAATTGTGATGTGATTATATGTGGATAATTTGCTGATATTTGGTACTGATGAGAAAGTTGTAAAAATTATTAAAATATTTTTTTATTCTCTAATTTGACATGAAAACGAACTTGATTCTTGGCATGAGAATTAATAAAATTGAACATTGTTTGTTTTTATTATGTGAAATTCTTAAGAAATTTAATTTCTTTAATAAAGAGCCATTAGGAACACCTTGTGACTCTAGTGTGTGCATTTAAAGAAAAATAAAGGGGATTGGTATTGCACAAATTGAAGATGCCAGAATCATTTATAGTGTAATGTACTTAATGAATTGTACTCGACCTGATATTGAAACTTAGCAAATATAAACATAATATGTCACAAAATCATTGGAATGCATTGTCACGTCTAATGAGGTATTTAAAAGGAACAGTTAATGTAAGTGTAGATTTTTCTGATCATCCTAATGTTTTTGAAGGATATTGTGATGCTAATTGGGCATCTGCTAATGATGAAAACAAGCTCCACTAGTGGATATGTGTTTACTTTAAGTGGATGAGTTGTTGTCCCTTGGAGATCTGCTAAACAAACTTGTACTGTTAAATCTACTATGAAATCTGAATTTATTGCATTAGAATTGACAGGTACAAAAGCAGAGTGACTGAGGAATTTATTGGCAGACACACTGTTGTGGTCTAAACCAATTCCTTCTATATATCTGCATTGTGATTCTCAAGCTGCTATTGGACGAGGAATGAACCATGTGTATAATGGGAAACAGAGACATATTAGCTTGAGACATAATATTGAATGAGGACTGATCAGTAAACGGTGTTATTTCCATGGAATTTGCAAGGTCTGAAAAGAACCTAGCAGAAAGGGATTAATTAAACAGAGTGTCCATAAAGCATCCAGAGGGATGGGACTATTGCCAACATCTTGAGTAAGTAATACGCGATGGAAACCCAACCCATGTGATTGGAGATCCCATGAATTGGGTTCAATGGGTAACAATAAGTCACGTAATTACTTAATTGAAGATGCCAGAATCATTTATAGTGTAATGTACTTAATGAATTGTACTCGACCTGATATTGAAACTTAGCAAATATAAACATAATATGTCACAAAATCATTGGAATGCATTGTCACGTCTAATGAGGTATTTAAAAGGAACAGTTAATGTAAGTGTAGATTTTTCTGATCATCCTAATGTTTTTGAAGGATATTGTGATGCTAATTGGGCATCTGCTAATGATGAAAACAAGCTCCACTAGTGGATATGTGTTTACTTTAAGTGGATGAGTTGTTGTCCCTTGGAGATCTCGCTAAACAAACTTGTCTTTGTTAAATCTACTATGAAATCTGAATTTATTGCATTAGAATTGGCAGTGTAAAAGCGAGTGATTGAGAATTTATTAGCGGAACACACTGTTGTGGTCTAAACCAATTCCTTCTATATATCTGCATTGTGATTCTCAAGCTGCTATTGGACGAGGAATGAACCATGTGTATAATGGGAAACAGAGACATATTAGCTTGAGACATAATATTGAATGAGGACGATCGATCAAGCAATTGTTATTTCCATGGAATTTGCAAGGTCTGAAAAGAACCTAGCAGAAAGGGATTGATTAAACAGAGTGTCCATAAAGCATCCAGAGGGATGGGACTATTGCCAACATCTTGAGTAAGTAATACGCGATGGAAACCCAACCCATGTGATTGGAGATCCCATGAATTGGGTTCAATGGGTAACAATAAGTCACGTAATTACTTAATTATAGCACTACAATTATTTATATCCCTTCTTGTGTGCATGTGGTGCTTACTGACAAATTGTGATAGGATGAATCATTTAGATTCTTAATGAAACTTATAGCCCTAAAGGGTGGTGTATGTCAGTATACACTTGATGAGTTCACCTATATAAAGGTGGAAGTGTAGGCCGCTTCCTATGAGAGTTTTTGGCAAACTCTCTAGAGCCTTTATGAAAATCTGGGACATGGCGCATGGCCTAGAACGCGCCCAACCGCGGACTTGTGTGGATTCAGGATTTTTTGATATGTGTGCAAGATTCAATTAATTGTATCATAGATAATGGGTTCAAGAATATAATTCACCTATAATCTACAATCATGAGCTTGTTCCACTAAATGTCGATTCAAACCCACAAGGTATCGACATTATGTATCTAAAATTCATTGCCTTCTCACTTTCTTTTAATTTTTCTCTCTTTGATAATTTTGGATCACTTCCTTTTAATTCATTGCCACGCTTAATCCTAGCATTAATATTAGAGCCCGAAGGCACAACCACCCAAGACGAGAATCCCCTGCATCCAAAATGGGAGAAAACATGGAATCCATCTCTTGGGCGCCAAGAGGTATAATCGGAGAGTGGATAACAGCAAGCAGCAGCAGCAGGGGTAGCACTACTACTACTGTGGTTGCAACCAGGAGGCGTGAAGAGGACAGTAGTGATCTTCTCGCAATCTGTTCTGCACAAGGAAGAGTCCTCGCAATCATACAAACCAAGCACGTTGTCAGTGGAGATGCCAAAGTAGTCGTTCCCCTCAAAACCAAATGAGTTCAAATCATTGTACTGACGACAGGATGAGGAGGTACTAATACTAGTAGCGGTAGTAGCAGTGTCAAGAATATTAACAGTGCTGCTGGGGAAATCTATTAATACGCCGTCAGGGAAGAACTGGAGAACTTGATAGGTTTTGGAGATGTTATTGTGAATGCTGAGGAAAAGGAAAGGGGTTGAATTCTTCAACTGGAAGCAAGAGAGACGGAAGGCATCAGAAAGTGACACGAGGCCACAAGCAGGAGGAGAAGAGGGGTTGTTCACATAGAAGGGAAATGGCACGTCAATGCTCCCGCATTTGTGCTCACAGCCACTGTGTTGTTGGTCATCAGAGATGATGATCATTGGGAACATAGTAAGAAGAAGACTCGTGATCAAGAGGATATATAAAAGAGGTGCTGAAGATCTGCAGATGGTATTGCTGGCAGATAGTATATGGGGAAATGGCCATCGCTGGCTAGCTAGGTGTGTCATCAATTGCTGGTGGTGGTGGTCAGACGTATAATGCACTAAATAGGCTGCATATTAAGAAGAGTTAACCAGATTGACACGTACAGAAAAGTGCTAATAAGATGGATAAAAATCTAAGTCAGAGGCCTTGACTGAGGGAGAGAGAGAGGCCCGGTAAGAATGACAGTAGGGGATCGATCGATGGTGGTGGTATTAATTCTTGGAAGTAAGGAAAGGGAAGATGATTTGTCTGAGGAATGGGCTACATCAGTAGCCATGGAGTTTGTGCCATCTGCGGGTGTGGCGGAATTTGGACTTGAATTCCCCGCCTTTTTTCTCTCTCCCCTCGTCCCAATACTTAGTGTTGGGCCATGATACTTTTCGTATTGGGCCGGATCAGTTGGGCTCCTTCCTTGAGTTGTATTTATTGTGTCTTGAGTGGTTGGGCCGAATCTTTGGGCTGACCCATTGGACAAATAATATCTACTTTTTGGGTTTTGACCGGTAATGATGAAAGAATATGACAGTTGACTGTCTCATCTGCAAATCATTAATGTGGATGAGATGATAGTCGGACAAGACAAAAAAAAAAGCGAGTGCCAAAAAGGTAGTGGGTGAAATTGCGTGCGATCAATTTGAGATCATGAGTGGGGGGATCGTGCGGATGGTAGTGGGTGTACCAGAACCCGGACTTGGAGTATATGGGGCAAGGATCACACAAAGGAAAAGGTAACAACACTTAACCAAATTATTATCTCTCTCTAGACACTAGATATTTTTCCTCCATTGTTAACCTTGTGATCGCTTCAGATCGACTCTCACGGAGCTATCCTCGACGGGCCAAGCCGTCAAGCTTTGGGTGTTGACTTGTTGAATCTGCGAGGATTTGGGCCGAGCTTTAAGTGATTGGAGTTCGTGGAAAGATCTTGGCGTTAACATCAAGTATTTAGAAGGAGGGTCGCATTTTCTAGTGTCTCTTATATTTTCAACCACAAACTCTAGTTGTTCTCCACGCCGAATCCATGGGAAGAGTAGAACACCTACACTTCGAAGGATGACGGTAGATGGTGATTAGTTCGACTACACCACGAAAGTGTCCGCCAAGGACCGGTTGGGTCTCGCTAATGATGTTTCATGCCAACACGACTTCCAAACGTATCCGAAAAAGATCTCACCCGGTGGTTGGCAATGTTAAGAGAAGATTAGTTTTCACTTCGCTTAGAAAAGGACCGGATCATGGTCGAAAGCGGGTGAAGGCACTGCACCTTTCAGAACCCGAATAATCGAGATGATCAAGATGATAAATGTGAGACCCCGAATTTTATGAAATAAAAGTATTCAATTTTTCTATTTTGGTAAATAGTTAAATTGATAAAAGTTTAAAGTTAAGGATAATATGTGAATTTTTTTTTTTTTTGCAAAGTAAGCAAGTTGATATAAAATATTCGTTGTGTCGGGGAATATTCGATTAGTCGGGAAATATTTTTTTTGTCGGAGAATATCCGTACGACGGTACAATCATTGGTGGACCCCACAACGGAATTATTGTCGGATTGAGAAAACGAAAAAAATATTTTATTGAAAATAACGGCAGAAGTTTTACCATTAATATTGTTGAACTACTCGGTAGTAAAAGTACAGTAATACGTGTGGTTGCATAGTAGTACACGGTTTTGATTATTGATGTTTATGTGATAAGTCACTCAGTTTTGTTTTATTGGTATTATTAATGTAATAAAACAGAAAAGCTTTTTATATAAAACAGAATACTTTTATAAAGTTATTCGTTTTATTAGGCTAATAGTAAAATCTTTTTATATAAAACAGAATACTTTTATAAAGTTATACATTTTATTGTATAATAATTAGAATATATTATATTTTATTAAGCATAGTGTTTGCATAGTGCCTACATAGTAGTGTTGCATAGTGCATGCATAGTAAAATCTTTTATAAAGTTATTCGTTTTATTAGATTATAAATAGAATATATTATATTTTATTAAAAAAGATTTTGGTTTAAATATGGACCGTCAGTTCAAGTACATCAATCTGGACGGTTTATGAGTTAGTTACTATCGCACCCATTTTTCTATAAATGAAGCTCATTCCTTCATAATTTCTTATTTAATTCACTTTGAAACTCTAGAGAGAGAAATTATATAGAAACTATGAAAAGTATTCTCGCTACTTCCCTACTTCTTATATTCGGTTTTTTTACGGTAATGGGTATTATTTCTTTTTGTATTCATGAAGAAAACTTACATTATTTCATTATTTATTATTACATTTGAATAACTGTATACGTGAGCTACCCTATACTTGGTGAAATTCTTACATTATTCCATTCTTTATTATTACAATAGAATATCTCGTCTGCATGCGTTCTTTAGGACTGGGTTCAATTATTTATTATTATGTTGGAATAACTTTGTTTATGCGAAGTACCGCATACATGGTGAAATTCTTCTGTTATTCCATTCTTTATTATTCTGTTGGAACATCCTGCCTATGCTTTACGCACGACTGGTTCCATTATTTATTATCTCGTTAGAATAACTCGTCTGCATTTGCGCCTATCATCGCATGCACGGTGAATTCTTACATTATTTCATTATTTATTATTACATTAGAATATCATGTCTATGCATTTACGCATGACCTGGTTCCATTCTTTATTATTCTGTTGAAATAACATGTATACATGTGGATTACCGCTTGCATTGTAAATGATCCTTCGTATTCATACGAATAGTATTTTCATTTAAAAAGGGGTTTCGCAGTGAGGCGCTTTCATAATTTTCGACCCTTAAAAATTCTAGAAACATTTGAAATGATAATTTGATGAGTTTTCTAGATTGTGTCCAAAAATGGCGATTTTTGGATGTATAGATTAAGAGTTATGGATTTTATGGGAAAAGACTATTTTAAAAGTAAACCCTTATAACACCTTGTGGTTAACTCTAAAATTGGTGAAATTTTTATTGAGAGTACATGTATATAATAATGAGTATACCTCAGTAAATTTTGGAATTTTTGGACAAAAGTACAATTTATGATAAATGTCTAAATATTCGCAGCTTTTAGCTATATGAAAAATAGTAAATGAATTTTAAAAATTCGAGAAAAATATATGTTCAAGATGGGACTATATTCGCTAAATCCTAGAAAAGAAATATTTTGGGACCTGATTTGGTATTTTTCATGAAAATGAACTAGTTATGAGTAAATGAATTAAATATGTTATGTGAAGTAATAAAATTGGAAAATATGATTTTATGGCTTCGAGAATCCTATATAGGGTATATGCAGATTTTTATGAGGATTTGATCATTGATTATGAAATCTTATGAGTATGACATTTTGAATGATTAAATGCATTATTTGATAAAGTGTAAACAATTGAAATAAATTATTTATAAGTTTAAGAAATGATTAAAATATTGTTATAATATTAATGATATTAGATTATGAGATTATTAAGTGATTGAAAATATTTGGTTATTATTGAGCACGCCAGGATAAATTATATATAAATGTTTAATATTTATCCTTTATCTCATTTGATTGATTCTTATATCATTGTCATCATCCTCATGCTTATATCAGGTGTTGAAAGTCATCTTTGGTAGTAGTGCATAGATGGACTTGGTATGATTATGACCGAGAATTATTCGGTATAATCACTTGGTAGTAATGTTACAAATGATGTGGAAAAAAGTCCTCATTGCCCGTAGTGCATTGATGGGCGGTTTTTGGTATGATTATGGCTACTGATTCTCTTCACCAAGGGTGCAAAGATGAATTGTTTTATGGCATAATCATGACTTGAATTGATGAAAAACACGATTATATTTAGCCCGTAGTGCATGGATAATTCGTGGTCGTGATATTAACGAATATCCTTAGCCAGTAGTGCATGGATAATTCGTTGATATGGATTGATTATCGAAATGAGTCTCGTGATGAAATATAAATTCATGGATGTGATATTAACGAATATCCTCGGTAGTAGTAGTGAGCGGGGTGATTCGATGATGTGGATTATTTATTAATTTGAGTCTCAACGATAACATATTTATTATACACTTTTAATTAAGTAGAAGATAGTAGATATCATGCTCTACTTGACTCTTCTAAAATACTGAGTTGTATGTCTTTGGCATGTAGTGCAAAAGATGAATTGTTAATGAATATCTTTGGTAGTAGTGCAAAGATGAATTTATTAGTATGATTATGAGCATGAATTACGATTTGGTATAACCATGATTTTTGATGTTTGGTGAAGATAGGTGATGAAAATTATCTTCGTCCTGGTTGCGAAGAGGAATTTAGAACCACAATTATAATTAAGAGTTATTCATATGATTGTGGACAGGAACTGTTGATTTATTTTACATGTATAAAACATTATTGATGGACTTTTAACATAGAGAAGATAATAGACCTTATGGTCTATTTGACTCTTCTAATGGATCGCTTGTTCGTTCACCGCAACTATGGTTGAAAAGTTTTATCATCTACCATATGTTCTAAATCTCGATTTATTATTGATGAAAGCTATTGATAATTTAATTATCTTTAGTCATGATATTCTTTCTTGGGCTAGTTGTGCTCACCCTTACATTTCACAATTCCTATAAGGTAATAAGAGTGTTCTTAGTAAGAGTGTTGTCGAATTCGAAAGCGGAGATAATAGGGAATAGAATGGTGGTCTCTAGTTGTAGAGAGCTCTCCTAAACAAAGTATAGAAAAGTGTGTTGTATTCTATACATCATTTAGTAGTTATATTTGATGAATCAAATAGGGTGAAAGCGAACCCAACTTTGGAAGGGTGTTTTGCCACTATCATACAAGATGTCTAATGACATACAACCTCGTGTTATCAAGAAGCGAGGGGTTGTGCCATCCACACTTTTGAATATATCTACTGGGCACTACCTATATGATCTTTGGGGTATATTTGAAATATAATTTTCACTTGGAGACAACGGAGATATTTATATGTCAAGAGAAGACTCACCATTGGAAAGAAGATGATAGTAATCTTCTTATTTTTCTTTGGGGACTTTTGGGTCAACCAAGAATAATTCTGTGGACATATGATATCTATTATAACCTAGACGCATGGCCTCCCATGTACGAAGGTTTCCTTGAGCACTTTCTAAAGATTTTAATTTTTAAAACAGTTTTTAACTATACTTTTATGTAAAGTATCATTGTAAGGATGTGGTCGAGGTACCATGAGAATTACATACATTTGTATTAAAACTCATAGTTAACTGTGGTCGTATTCTATACGACAGCTCAACAGTTGTATAAATGAAATTGTATTTGAATTTTATACCATGTATCTGGCGACTTAGAATGGGTGATGTATACCTAATTTTGGGGACGTCACAATAAAGCCTCTAAGTTGGCCAAGATGGCAGACGAAGCAAACAAGGCCATGGAGGTACTTCTGAAACAAAGACATGACATAGCCGAACAGATGCTTCGGACGGCGGAGTTGAAAGACGCAGCGTCTAGCTATGTTCAGTCCGAAGTGCATGAGCACAGAAAGGGAAAGGAGCCTGACCATTCAGGTCATGAATCTCGAGGTCAACCTCGGGAACGAAGGAGATCCAGAAGCCTTACTCCTCAAAGATCGAAGAGGGCACACCACCCTGTCGGTTCTAAGGAGCAGGGTCAAAGCAGACAGAGGGGCAGATCCAGAGAGTATACGCCTGAGAATATAAAGAAGGCACCCCACCTTGAGTATTCTCGCCACAGTGACAGAGCCCTGCGACGAAGCAGATCCAGGGGTCGTACACCAGAGAGTCCACTGAGGGTACACCACCCTTTGGACACTCGTCATCATAAAAGTCCCTCAAAGGTTGGGGGTTCTATTGTTAAAGGCCGGTCTAATCAGAAGAAGGGAGAGTCACCAGAAAAGGAGGCCTCATCTCAGCCAGAAGTCGTGGAATATCTGGTCAAAGAACTGAAGGAACTTTGGAAGCAGCTTGCCGAAGTCCAACAAGTAAAGGATACTTTGGGAAATAAGGCATCTCCTTTTTTCGCGGAGATTCTTAAAGAGAAAGCTGACCCCACCAAGAAGTTGCCCCACATGGAAAGCTATGATGGATCTGGGGATCCTTATGACCACAGTCAGGTGTTCGACCGACTGATGGATTATTATGACTTTAGCGATGCCGCTAAGTGTTATACCTTTGTTACAACGCTCCAAAAAGACGCCAGACTGTGGATGGGGACGTTGCCTTCAGATTCAGTTTCATCCTTGACAATTTTGTGCAGTAAATTCCATGCTCGTTTTGGGAGCAACAAGAGAAGGGGAAAACCAAACGGCTCATTGGCTCAGGTTCGACAGTATTCGAACGAGTCTTTGAGCTAATATGTGAAATGATTCCGGGAAGCAGTAGGCCAAATGACTGATCTAAATGATTTTCAAGCTGTTGGATTGTTTCAGAACGGTTTGGACCTGGTGAAGTCAGAGAAATTGGTGAAGAAGTTGATGTTTCACCACCCGAAGAGTCTTGCTGAAGCCTTCGATAAGGCAGAAGGCTACATCATAGTAGAGGAGGCCATGAATAACCTTAAGCGTCCTTCTTCGGACTGGCTTAAGGAGACAGATCGGGACAAAACTGACGGGGGCCAGAAGAAAAATGAAGGGAATAACGACCGCTACGATGGAGGGTCAAAGAAGTACAACAACAACTGGAGACAGGGAGGAGGTCATTTGTGATGCCCCCAAAATTAGGTATACATCACCCATCTTGAGTCGCCAGATACATGGTACAGAATTCAAATACAACTGTCGTGTAAAATACGACAAATCATAAATTGTGAGTTTGAATACAAATATTGTCTACTAGAGAGTATACAAACTCAAAAGAAGTCCTCATTACAATTATTGTCACACTATTTAACAGAATAGTAAGGACTACTAATACTATCATCTGGTCCATCACTCTATTCCCCGACTCATCCCAGCTATATTCTCATTTCCTAAAGAGAACAGTGAAATAAAGGGTGAACTCAACTAGCCCAGTAAGAAATATTATGACTAAGATAATGCAAAATAAATTATCATTAGTCTTCAACAGTGTTAAACTGATAAAATATAACAAACATCAAGTTTAACTGCAGCGGAACAAGCAATCCATTAGAAGATTCAAGTAGAGAATAAAATCTACTATCTTCTATGGTTTAAAAGGTTTTTCATGACTTTTATCACTGAGACTCAGCTTAATAAATAATCCACATCATTGAATCACCCCTGCACTACGGCCAAGGATATTCTTTAGTATCACGACCAAAAATTATCCCTGCACTACAGCCAAAGACATTCGTGTATTCATTAATGGTCATGATCATGCCAACAACTGTCCATCAATGCACTACGGGCCAATGAGGACTTTTACCATATCATTTGTAACATTATGGTAATGATTATACCGAATAATCCCTGGTCATAATCATACCAAGTCCATCTATGCACTACAGGCCATAGATGACTTTTAACATAATATAAACATGAGGATGATGACAATGATATAAGAATTCAATAAAACAAGTTCAAGAATTAATTTATCCAGAGGCGATAACGCCCAAATTGTCAACATGATCTCGCTTTATAGAGTAAAATTCAAGAATGCTCGTAAGAATATTTTTATGAAAAGATCTTTGGATGAAGCGCAAATATCAAGGATATTCCACTAATTTCATGGAGTATAGAAGTCAAAACTTTAACCAACCGAGTATAATAACGAATGGAATAACAAAAGAAATCACCATGCATGCGGTACTTCACATGTACGAGTTATTACAATGATTAATAAGTAACGGAACCGGTCGTCAAAGAAATTATGACCGATAGGATGTTCCAACAGGATAATAAAAATGGAACTGTGTTAAAGGCGTTAACGCACGCATACATGATATTCCAAGAATAATAATAAATAAAGCGAAATTGTGTCCAAGCGTAAACGCATGCAGACGAGGATATTCAAATGAATAATAATAAAGATGGAATAATGAAGAATGTCACCAAGTATTGGGTAGTCAGCAGATATCTTGGTTATTCCATCGTAATAATAAAGAATGGAATAACATAAGTTCTCTTCATGAATACAAAAGAAATAATACCCCTTACCGTAAAAGAAAGCGAAAATAAGAGTAGGAAGTAGCGTAATACTTTTTATAGTTTCTTTATAATTTCTCTCTCTAGGGTTTCAATGAATTCATAAGAAATAATGAAGGAATGAGCTTCTATTTATAGAAGAATGGACTACATAGTAACTAATTCATGAACGGTCCAGATTGATTTACTTTTAAACGGACGGTCCAGATTTAAAGTAAAATCTTTTAAATAAAATATAATATATTCTATTTTTCAAAAAAAACAAAACTTGTAAAATATATATATATATATATATATATATTTATACTTACTAATCATCCACTTGATTTTGCTGACAAACTCCTCCATAAAAACCCACTCACACATTTAATATAACGTATATATATTCCACTTTGTCAACTTTTCCAAAATATATATATATTATACCCACCATCTTCATTTTTTCTTTTTACACACACACGTATCCACATGCACACACATCACACTCACACACGTATAATATATATATATATATATATATATATATATATATATCGTATAATCTTCTACCAATTATTTTGAAAAGCGGGTAAATGGGTGTTTATAAAATAAGTAAAAAGCGAGTGACTTCTCACGTAAAGATCAATAATCAATACCGTGCTCTTTGTGTAACTCACGCCAGACATCGCATTACTTTTAACACGGGTGTTTCAACAGATTTTGGTAAAACTTCCTACCGTTATTTTCATAAAGTATTTTTGTCGTTTCCTCAATCCGACAATAATTATTTCGTTGGGGGACACCAATGATTGTGCCATTGTACGAATATTCCCTGTTAAAACGAATATTCCCCGACCAATCGAATATTATATAACAACTTGCGTACTTTGCAAAATTTATAAATATTACCCACAACTATAACATTATATTAAATTTATTCCATAATATTCAAAAATGATATTTATAGAAAAATCATCTTTATTTATAAAAGTTGGGGTCTTACAACCTCCCCTTCTTATGAAATTTTGCCCTCAAAATTAGGGTACGTACCTGGTATGTTGAAGAGGTAAGGATACCTTGATTTCATTTCAGATTCTAACTCCCAAGTCATTTCCTCAACATCGTGGTTTCTCCACAAAACTTTGACTTGAGGTATAACCTTGGAGCGTAGAATATGGTCCTTCTTATCCAAGATTTGAACAGGAACTTCTTCATACGTCAAATCTTCCACTATTTCGTCCGGTTCTAACTCAATAATGTGGTTCAGGTCTTTCACATATTTACGTAACATGGATATGTGAAAAACGTTATGAACACGAGACATACTTAGCAGTAAAAGCGAGTCTATAGCCACGTTCCTACTCGATCAAGGATTAAAATGGGCCGATGAATCGAGGATTGAGCTTTGCTCTCTTTCCAAATCTCGTAACTCCTTTCCATGGAGCAACACGTAACAACACATGATCTCCTATATCGAATTCCAAGTCCTTTCGATGAAGATCAGCATAACTCTTTTGTTGATCTTGTGAGGTTTTTTTACGTTGTTGATCTTGTCGAAGAAGTACAACAACAACTGGAGACAGAGAGGAGGTCGTTTGTGACGCCCCCAAAATTAGGTATACATCACCCATCTTGAGTCGCCAGATACATTGTACAGAATTCAAATACAACTTAATAATACAACTGTCGTGTAAACACGACAAAACATAAACTGTGAGTTTGAATACAAATATTTTCTATTTAGAGTATACAAACTCAAAAGAAGTCCTCATTACAATTATTGTCACACTATTTAATGGAATAGTGAGGACTACTAATACTATCATCCGTCCATCACTCCGCAGGTTCGACTCGTCCCGCCTATATTCTCATTTTACTCAAGAGAACAGGGAAATAAAGGGTGAGCTCAACTAGCCCACTAAGAAATATTATGACTAAGATAATGCAAAATAAATTATCATTAGCCTTCAACAGTGTTAAAATGATAAAATATAACAAACATCAAGTTTAACTGCAGTGGAACAAGCAATCCATTAGAAGAGTCAAGTAGAGAATAAAATCTACTATCTTCTACGGTTTAAAAGTTTTTCATGACTTTTATCGCAGAGACTCAGCTTAATAAATAATCCACATCATCGAATCACCCCAGCACTACGGCCAAGGATATTCTTTAGTATCACGACCACAAATTATCCACACTTTCTGACGCCCAAAGACATTCGTGTATTCATTAATGGTCATGATCATGCCAACAACTGTCCATCAATGCACTACGGGCCAATGAGGACTTTTATCATATCATTTGTAACATTATGGTCATGATTACACCGAATAATCCCTGGTCATAATCATACCAAGTCCATCTATGCACTACAGGCCACAGATGACTTTCAACATAATATAAACATGAGGATGATGACAATGATATAAGAATTCAATAAAACAAGTTCAAGAATTAATTTATCCAGAACCGATAACGCCCAAATTGTCAACATGATAATCTTTGTTTTGTAGAGTAAAATTCAAGAATGCTCGAGAAGAATATTTTTATGAAAGATCTTTGGATGAAGCGCAAATATCAAGGATATTCCACTAATTTCATGGAGTATAGAAGTCAAAACTTTAACCAACTGAGTATAATAACGAATGGAATAACAAAAGAAATCACCATGCATGCGGTACTTGGCATGACAGGCGAGTTATTCCAACAGTTAATAAGTAACGGAACAAAAGTCAAAGTGAAACTTCGCACCGCAAGCGGATGTTCAACAGAATAATAAAAATGGAACCAGGTTAAGATAAACATATGATGGATATTCCAAGTGAATAATAATAAAGACGGAATAATAGAGGAATGTCACCAAGTATAGGGTAGTTTACAGATATCTTTGGTTATTCAATGAATAATAATAAAGAATGGAATAACATAAGTTCTCTTCATGAATACAAAATAAATAATACCCCTTACAGTAAAAAGAAAGCTGAATATAAGAGTAAGGAAGTAGCAGAATACTTTTCTATAGTTTATTTATAATTTGTCTCTCTAGAGTTTCAGTGAATTCGTAAAAAAAAATGAAGGAATGAGCTTCTATTTATAGAAGAATGGACTGCATAGTAACTAATTCATGAACGATCCAAATTGATTTACTTTTAAACGGACGGTCCAGATTTAAAGCAAAATCTTTTAAATAGAATATAATATATATTATTTTTCAAAAAAAAAAAAACTTATAAAATATATATATATTTATACTTACTAATCATCCACTTGATTTTGCTGACAAACTCCTCCATAAAAACCCACTCACACATTTAATATACGTATATATATTCCACTTTGTCAACTTTTCTAAATATATATATATATTATACCCACCATCTTCATTTTTTTTTCTTTACACACACACGTATCCACATGCACACACATCACACTCACACACGTATATATATATATATATATATATATATATATATATATATATATATATACTGTATAATCTTCTACCGATTATTTTGAAAAGCGGGTAAATGGGTGTCTATAAAATAAGCAAAAGCGAGTGACTTCTCACGTAAGCATCAATAATCAATACTGGTGAATACTCTTGTGTAACTACGCAGTATTCTTGTACTTTTAACACCGGTGTTTCAAGCAGTTAACGAGTAAAACTTCCATAGTTATTTTCATAAAGTATTTTTTATGCGTTTCCTCAATCCGGCAATAATTACATTGTGGGGACCACCAATGATTGTGCCATTGTCACGAATATTCCTGTTAAAAGCGAATATTCCCCCACCAATCGAATATTATATAACAACTTGCGTGATTTTGCAAAATTTATAAATATTACCCACAACTATAACATTATATTAAATTTATTCCATAATATTCAAAATGATATTTATAGAAAATTCATCTTTATTTATAAAAGTTGGGGTCTTACAACCTCCCTTCTTATGAAATTTTGCCCTCGAAATTAGGTAAGTACACGACGGTATGTCGAAGAGGTAAGGATACCTTGATTTCATTTTAGATTCTAACTCCCAAGTCATTTCCTCAACATCGTGGTTTCTCCACAAAACTTTGACTTGAGGTATAACCTTGGAGCGTAGAATATGTTCCTTCTTATCCAAGATTTGAACAGGAACTTCTTCATACGTCAAATCTTCCGCTATTTCATCCGGTTTAACTTCAATAATGTGGTTCGTGTCTTTCACATATTTACGTAACATGGATATGTGAAAAGCGTTATGAACACGAGACATACTTGGCGGTAAAGCGAGTCTATAGGCCACAGTTCCTACTCGATCAAGGATTAAAAATGGGTCGATGAATCGAGGATTGAGCTTTCATCTCTTTCCAAATCTCGTAACTCCTTTCCATGGAGCAACACGTAACAACAAATGATCTCCTATATCGAATTCCACGTCCCTTTCGATGATGATCAAGATAACTCTTTTTTATTGATCTTGTGAGGTTTTTATACGTTGTTGGATCGTTTGAATCTTTTTCGTAGTCATACACATCAACTCCCATCCCAACAACGTTGCTTCACCCACCTCATCCCAAAGATATCTTGAAGAACGACACTTTCTTCCATACAACGCTTGAATGGAGCCATGCCAATACTTGTTTGATAAGCTGTTGTTGTAGGAAAACTCCACTAACGATAAAAACTTGTCCCAACTTCCTTGAAGTCAAGGACATGAGTCTTAATAAATCTTCCAAAGTTTGAATAGTCCTCTCCGACTGTCCGTCCGTCTAAGGATGATATGCCGAGCTAAATCGTAAATCTGTGCCCATAGCGTTTTGCAAACTAACCCAAAATCGTGAAGTGAATCTTGGGTCTCGATCAGAAACTTTGGACCTAAGATACCATGCGATCTTATAATCTCGTTTATGTACATACGAGCAAGACGTTCAAGTGTATAAGTTTCTCAGATATCGGAAGAAATGACCAGACTTGGTCAGTCTATCAATAATGACCCAAATCACATCTATGCCTTGAGAAACCTTAGGAAGACCGGTAACGAAATCCATGGTAATGTGCTCCCACTTTCATTCTGAAATTTCAAGTGGTTGCAATGGACCTTTTGGTACTTGATGCTCCGCTTTGACTCGTTGACAAGTTAGACACCTTGAGATAAACAACGCTATCTCTCTCTTCATATTGCTCCACCAAAATGTATGACGAATATCATGATACATTTTGGTACTCCCAGATTTAAAGCAAAATCTTTTAAATAAAATATAATATATTCTATTTTTCAAAAAAAACAAAACTTATAAAATATATATATATTTATAACATTTGCCTTTCGGAAAAGGATTACTAATCATCCACTTGATTTTGCTGACAAACTCCTCCATAAAAACCCACTCACACATTTAATATACATATATATATTCCACTTTGTCAACTTTTCCAAATATATATATATCATACCCACCATCTTCATTTTTTCTTCTTTACACACACACGTATAATATATATATATATATACTGTATAATCTTCTACCGATTATTTTGAAAAACGGGTAAACGGGTGTCTATAAAATAAGCAAAACTGAGTGACTTCTCACGTAAGCATCAATAATCAATATAGTGTGCTACTGTGCAACTACGCGTATTACTTTACTTTTAACACCGGGTGTTTCAACAGTTAACGGTAAAACTTCCGCCGTTATTTTCATAAAGTATTTTTGTCGTTTCTTCAATCCGACAATAATTCCGTTGTGGGGACCACCAATGATTGTGCCATTGTACGAATATTCCATGTCAAAACGAATATTCCCCGACCAATCGAATATTATATAACAACTTGCGTACTTTGAAAAATTTATAAATATTACCCACAACTATATCATTATATTAAATTTATTCCATAATATTCAAAAATGATATTTATAGAAAATTCATCTTTATTTATAAAAGTTGGGGTCTTACAACCTCCCCTTCTTATGAAATTTTGCCCTCAAAATTAGGGTACGTACCTGGTATGTCGAAGAGGTAAGGATACCTTGATTTCATATCAGATTCTAACTCCCAAGTCATTTCCTCAACATCGTGGTTTCTCCACAAAACTTTGACTTGAGGTATAACCTTGGAGCATAGAATATGTTCCTTCTTATCCAAGATTTGAACATGAACTTCTTCATACGTCAAATCTTCCGCTATTTCATCCGGTTCTAACTCAATATTGTGGTTCAGGTCTTCACATATTTATGTAACATGGATATGTGAAAAACGTTATGAACACGAAACATACTTGGCGGTAAAGCGAGTCTAAAGGCCACAGTTCCTACTCGATCAAGGATTAAAAATGGGCTGATGAATCGAGGATTGAGCTTTCATCTCTTTCCAAATCTCGTAACTCCTTTCCATGGAGCAACACGTAACAACAAATGATCTCCTATATCGAATTCCACGTCCTTTCGATGATGATCAGCATAACTCTTTTGTTGATCTTGTGAGGTTTTTATACGTTGTCGGATCGTTTGAATCTTTTTCGTAGTCATACGTACCAACTCCGGTCCCAACAACGTTGCTTCACCCACCTCATCCCAGCATACTGAAGAATGACACTTTCTTCCATACAAAGCTTCGAATGGAGCCATGCCAATACTTGTTTGATAACTGTTGTTGTAGAAAAACTCCACCAACAGTAAAAACTTGTCCCAACTTCCCTTGAAGTCAAGGACACAGAGTCTTAATAAATCTTCCAAAGTTTGAATAGTCCTCTTCGACTGTCCGTCCGTCTAAGGATGATATGCCGAGCTAAATCGTAAATCCGTGCCCATAGCTTTTTGCAAACTAACCCAAAATCGTGAAGTGAATCTTGGGTCTCGATCAGAAACTATGGATACAAGTATACCATGCAGTCTTACAATCTCGTTTATGTACATACGAGCAAGACGTTCAAGTGTATAAGTTTCTCGTATCGGTAAGAAATGACCAGACTTGGTCAGTCTATCAATAATGACCCAAATCGCATCTATGCCTTGAGAAACCTTAGGAAGACCGGTAACGAAATCCATGGTAATGTGCTCCCACTTCCATTATGGAATTTTAAGTGGTTGCTGATGGACCTTTTGGTACTTGATGCTCCGCTTTAACTCGTTGACAAGTTTAGACACCTTGAGATAAATAAATGCTATCTCTCTCTTCATATTGCTCCACCAAAATGTATGACGAATATCATGATACATTTTGGTACTCCCAGATTTAAAGCAAAATCTTTTAAATAAAATATAATATATTCTATTTTTTAAAAAAAACAAAACTTATAAAATATATATATATTTATAACATTTGCCTTTCGGAAAAGGCTTACTAATCATCCACTTGATTTTGCTGACAAACTCCTCCATAAAAACCCACTCACACATTTAATATACATATATATATATTCCACTTTGTCAACTTTTCCAAATATATATATATCATACCCACCATCTTCATTTTTTCTTCTTTACACACACACGTATCCACATGCACACATATCACACTCACACACGTATAATATATATATATATATATATATATATATATATAGATAATCTTCTACCGATTATTTTGAAAAGCGGGCAAAGCAAGTGTCTATAAAATAAGCAAAACCGAAAGTGACTTCTTACGTAAAGCATCAATAATTAATACCGTGGTAAGCATCTTTGTAACTACGCCAGACATTTTACTTTTAACACCGGGTGTTTCAACAGGTTAACGGTGAAACTTGGTAGTTATTTTCATATAAAGTATTTTGTCGTTTCTTGATCAATCCGATAATAATTACATTGTGGGGACCACCAATAATTGTGCTATTGTACGAATATTCCTGTTAAAACGAATATTCCCCACCAATCGAATATTATATAACAACTTGCATGTATTTTGCAAAATTTATAAATATTACCCACAACTATAACATTATATCAAATTTATTCCATAATATTCAAAAATGATATTTATAGAAAATTCATCTTTATTTATAAAAGTTGGGGTCTTACAACCTCCCTTCTTATGAAATTTCTCCCTCGAAATTAGAATGCGTGCACGGTATGTCGAAGAGGTAAGGATACCTTGATTTCATTTCAGATTCTAACTCCCAAGTCATTTCCTCAACATCGTGGTTTCTCCACAAAACTTTGACTTGAGGTATAACCTTGGAGCGTAGAATATGTTCCTTCTTATCCAAGATTTGAACAGGAACTTCTTCATACGTCAAATCTTCCGCTATTTCATCCGGTTCTAACTCAATAATGTGGTTCAGGTCTTTCACATATTTATGTAACATGGATATGTGAAAAACGTTATGAACACGAGACATACTTGGCGGTAAAGCGAGTCTATAGGCCACAGTTCCTACTCGATCAAGGATTAAAAATGGGTCGATGAATCGAGGATTGAGCTTTCATCTCTTTCCAAATCTCGTAACTCCTTTCCATGGAGCAACACGTAACAACAAATGATCTCCTATATCGAATTCCACGTCCTTTCGATGATGATCAGCATAACTCTTTTATTGATCTTGTGAGGTTTTTATACGTTGTTGGATCGTTTGAATCTTTTTCGTAGTCATACGTACCAACTCCGGTCCCAACAACGTTGCTTCACCCACCTCATCCCAGCATACTGAAGAACGACACTTTCTTCCATACAACGCTTCGAATGGAGCCATGCCAATACTTGTTTGATAACTGTTGTTGTAGAAAAACTCCACCAACAATAAAAACTTGTCCCAACTTCCCTTGAAGTCAAGGACACAGAGTCTTAATAAATCTTCCAAAGTTTGAATAGTCCTCTTCGATCGTCTGGTAAAATTCAAGGATGATATGCCGAAAGCTAAATCGTAATCCGTGCCCATAGCTTTTTGCAAACTAACCCAAAATCGTGAAGTGAATCTTGGGTCTCGATCGAAACTATGGATACAAGTATACCATGCGATCTTACAATCTCGTTTATGTACATCTGAGCAAGACGTTCAAGTGTATAAGTTTTCGATATCAGAAGAAATGACCGGACTTGGTCACCCATCAATAATGACCCAAATCGCATCTATGCCTTGAGAAACCTTAGGAACCCGTGAATGAAATCCATGGTAATGTGCTCCCACTTCCATTACGGAATTTTAAGTGGTTGCAATGGACCTTTTGGTACTTGATGCTCCGCTTTAACTCGTTGACAAGTTTAGACACCTTGAGATAAACAGCGCTATCTCTCTCTTCATATTGTTCCACCAAAATGTATGACGAATATCATGATACATTTTGGTACTCCCAGGATGGATTGCAAACGGTGTGTTGTGCGCCTCCATCATGATTTTATACTTTAAATTAGGGTCGTTAGGAACACAAAGTCTGGAGTTGACTCGAAGTATTTCTTCTTCATCGATTCTTGCTTCCGGCATAGCACTTTCTTGCACTTCTTCCTCATACGCATCGCCTCTAGGTCCAGAGCAAGCGACTTTAACTTTATCAATTAAAGTCGATTCTACTCAGTATATTCGCCATCATCACATGGGTCCCTGGAGTCTTTAACTCTATCTCCATCCTTTACAAGTCACACAAAATGGGCCTTTGTGTTGACAATATCGCACTCGTACTTGCATATGATCTTCTACTCAATGCGTCAGCTACCACGTTCGCTTTTCCAAGATGGTATTGGATGGTATGATCATAATCTTTCAACAGTTCAAGCCAACGTCGTTGTCGCATGTTGAGTTCCTTTTGAGTGAAAAAATATTTGAGGCTTTTATGATCCGTAAAGATCTCCAACTTCTCCCCATATAAGTAATGCCTCCAAATTTTAAGTGCGAAGACAACAACTGCTAACTCTAGATCATGAGTAGGATAATTCCTCTCATATTCTTTGAGTTGTCTTGAGGCATAGGCTATGAATTTCCCATGTTGCATGAGAACACATCCCAACCCTTTGCCCGAAGCATCACTGTAGATGACAAATCCCACCGATCCAGATGGTATTGTCAGAACATGTGCTGAAATGAGTCTCATCTTGAGTTCTTGAAAACTCTTCTCACATTCTTCGCTCCAACCGAACTTTGTATCTTTCCGAGTCAGCTGAGTTAATGGAGTAGCTATTCGAGAAAATCCTTCCACCAATCTCCGATAATAACCAGCTAAGTCGAGAAAGCTACGTACCTCGATCACTGATTTAGGTTTTTCCCAGCTTTGAATAGCTTCAATCTTTGTCGGGTCAACAGATATTCCATGACTTGATACTACGTGCCCAAGGTATGCTACTTCCTCAAGCTAGAACTTGCATTTCTTAAACTTGGCATAAAGCTTGTATTCACGAAGTTTTTGGAGTGTCAGCCTCAAGTGTTGCTCATGATCTTCACGGCTTTTGGAATAAATAAGGATGTCATCAATAAAGACGACCACAAAGTGATCCAAATATTCCTTGAATACTCGGTTCATCATATCCATGAAGGCAGAAGGAGCATTAGTCAATCTAAAGGACATGACTAGGAATTCATAATGCCCGTACCGAGTTCTGAAAGCCGTCTTTGGAATGTCATCGGTTCTAATCTTCAATTGGTGATATCCGGAACGAAGATCAATCTTTAAAAAGAATTTGGCTCCTTGCAACTGGTCAAACAGGTCATCAATACGTGGTAATGGGTACCTATTTTTGATGGTGACATGATTCAACTCTCGATAATCAATACAAAGTCGCATACTCCCATCTTTCTTTTTCACGAATAGAACAGGAGCACCCCAAGGAGAAGTACTAGGACGAATAAAGTCAATGTCTAACAATTCCCGCAGTATTGGGTCTTTAACTCACGAAGTTGAATAGAGCCATTCGATATGGGGCTTTGGAAATGAGTTTGTACCGCTCAAGGTCGATACAAAATTTAATTTCACGCTACGGGTGTAGGCCGAAGTTCTTGAGGAATACGTCGGGAATTTATTAACAATAGAAATATCATTCAAAATCGGCGTATTTTTGTTTAGATCCGTGACATGAGCTAAGAAAGCTTGACATCCGTTTTTCAATAAACGAATAGCTTTATGACTTGAAATGACCGTGATTGATTTTAATGGTTTGGTTGCTTGAATTCGCATAATAGGTTGATTAGGAATATGAAAACTAACAACCTTACGAAAACAATCAATTTTTGCATGATGAAGTAGTTAACCAATCAATCCCTAGAATCACGTCAAATACAAGTATTTTCAATGAAATAAGATCGACAGGTAAAATGAGGGTACCGATTTAAACCAAACAAGACTTATAAATAGTGGATGTAATGAAGGTTTCTCCCAATGGAATTTCCACAGATAAGTCAAAGTCTAATTTCTTCAGAGTCAAATTTAATCGTTGAGCGCAAGTAAGAGAAATAAAAGAATGGGTAGAACCGGTATCAAATAAAGTATAGACTTCGCTAGAGTTTATGATAAGCTTACCCGTGATGACCTCATTTGGGTTCCTTGCTTTCTGGGAGGTCACAACAAACACTATCCCTTGCACTATCGACTTTGACTTTTCTGGGACGGCCTTTGGTGCCTCCATCCTGGCTGAACTTGTCTTCGGTGAACGACAAAATCGGGCTAAGTGACCTTCTCTTCCACAATTATAACATGTTTTAGGCGGCATCGCATAATTTGGGTGATGTGTCCCTCCCTCGCATTTGAAGCATATGATAGGTGGTCTTTCTCCTTCCTTAACAACGGTCTTTGGTCTTTGACGTCTTTCCATCATTGTTGAATCTCTCTTCTTGAAATGTCCATTCTTATTATTTTGGCCTCGATTACCACCAAGTGGTTACCACTTACGGCCTGTTGATTCCCTCCACGCTTGTTGTCACCGCTTCGATGACTGCTCTCATTGGTATTATCATTTTGCCGGCTGCTTTTTTTTGGTTGCGTTGTCTCGTTATCGCGTTCTACTAACTGAGCCCTATTTACAACATCTGAATACAAATACAGTTTATGAAAAACAAGATGTTGACGTATCTCCGGCTTTAATTCTCTTAAAAACATTCGCGTCATTCTTTCTTCATTATCTACCAAGTGGGACGCAAACCGGGACAACTCGGCAAACTTTGCTTCATACTGCGACACGGTCATATTATTTTGTTCCAACTTGATGAACTCCACCTCCTTCATGTGACGAATACTTTCGGGAAAGTACTTGTCGTTGAATAGTTCTTGGAACTTCTCCCAAGACATTTTCGGTGCGGCAGGTTGAGTACGCTTTATCGATTCCCACCAGTAATCTGCCTCTCCTCTCAACATAAAGGCGGCAAAGGGAACCTTTTGCTCCTCGGAGCATCCCAAGACATAAAATATCTTGGTGATCTGCTTTATCCATGCTTCCGCCTTAAGTGGTTTTGGCTCTCCAATAAACTCCGGTGGTCCCAGACTCCTTGAAGCATTTAGCGGTGACCGCCGTCGAGAGTTTCAAAGTGTTTCCACCTACATTTTGGATAGAAGAGCTCTCGCTTTCTTTGTTGCATGAATTGCATAAAGCCACTGAACATTCCATTATTCATCATTTGGTCAGTGTTATTTTTTGCATGAGGATTGTCGCCTTCCTGATGCACATTATCCTGATTATTGATATATGGTGAATCAACGGTGGCCTGTGCTCCATTGCTATTCTCAACATTCTCGGATGTCATTTTCAGATACTGCCACAAAACAAAAGGTTAATTGACATGCAACATATTATCCCTATATTTTGACCGACCAATTAAATACAAAAAAAAAACTTAGGTAGGTCATACTAGCGAAGGAATTCCCCGTCTCTCCCCTCCTTGTTCTAGTCTCACATCTTAGCTATGGATCATATCCCTAAGCTTTGATACCAACTGTGACGCCCCCAAAATTAGGTATACATCACCCATCTTGAGTCGCCAGATACATGGTACAGAATTCAAATACAACTTAATAATACAACTGTCGTGTAAAACACGACAAAACATAAACTGTGAGTTTGAATACAAATATTGTCTATTAGAGAATATACAAACTCAAAAGAAGTCCTCATTACAATTATTGTCACACTATTTAACAGAATAGTGAGGACTACTAATACTATCATCTGGTCTATCACTCCGTTCCCCGACTCGTCCCAGCTATATTCTCATTTCCTGAAGAGAACAGTGAAATAAAGGGTGAGCTCAACTAGCCCACTAAGAAATATTATGACTAAGATAATGCAAAATAAATTATCATTAGCCTTCAACAGTGTTAAAATGATAAAATATAACAAACATCAAGTTTAACTGCAGCGGAACAAGCAATCCATTAGAAGATTCAAGTAGAGAATAAAATCTACTATCTTCTATGGTTTAAAAGGTTTTTCATGACTTTTTATCGGCGAGACTCGACTTTAATAAATAATCCACATCATCGAATCACCCCACGACTACGGCCAAGGATATTCTTTAGTATCACGACCATAAATTATCCTCACACATCTGACCCAAAGACATTCGTGTATTCATTAATGGTCATGATCATGCCAACAACTGTCCATCAATGCACTACGGGCCAATGAGGACTTTTACCATATCATTTGTAACATTATGGTAATGATTACACCGAATAATCCCTGGTCATAATCATACCAAGTCTATCTATGCACTACAGGCCACAGATGACTTTTAACATAATATAAACATGAGGATGATGAGAATGATATAAGAATTCAATAAAACAAGTTCAAGAATTAATTTATCAAGGAACTGATAACGTCCAAATTGTCAACATGATACTGCTTTATAGAGTAAAATTCAAGAATGCTCAGAAGAATATTTTTATGAAAAGATACTGGATGAAGCGCAAATATCAAGGATATTCCACTAATTTCATGGAGTATAGAAGTCAAAACTTTAACTAACTGAGTATAATAACGAATGGAATAACAAAAGAAATCACCATGCATGCGGTACTTCGTGATGTACAAAGTTATTCAACAGATTAATAAATAACGGAACGTGTCAAAGAAATTCGCACCGATATGGATGTTCCAAATGTAATAATAAAAATGGAACCGAGTTTAAGCGTTAACGCATGCATGAGGATATTCCAATAGAATAATAATAAAGACGAAACCAGGTCTGGCGTAAACGCACAGACAGGATATTCCAACAGAATAATAATAAAGACAGAATAATAGAGGAATGTCACCAAGTATACGGTAGTCCGCGTATACTGGTTATTCCAGCAGAATAATAAAGAATGGAATAACATAAGTTCTCTTCATGAATACAAAAGAAATAATACCCCTTACCGTAAAAGAAACTGAATATAAGAGTAGGGAAGTAGCAGAATACTTTTCTATAGTTTATTTATAATTTCTCTCTCTAGGGTTTCAATGAATTCATAAGAAATAATGAAGGAATGAGCTTCAATTTATAGAAGAATGGACTACATAGTAACTAATTCATGAACGGTCTAGATTGATTTACTTTTAAACGGACGGTCCAGATTTAAAGTAAAATCTTTTAAATAAAATATAATATATTCTATTTTTCAATTTCAGATTCTAACTCCCAAGTCATTTCCTCAACATCGTGGTTTCTCCACAAAACTTTGACTTGAGGTATAACCTTGGAGCATAGAATATGTTCCTTCTTATCCAAGATTTGAACATGAACTTCTTCATACGTCAAATCTTCCGCTATTTCATCCGGTTCTAACTCAATAATGTGGTTCAGGTCATTCACATATTTACGTAACATGGATATGTGAAAAACGTTATGAACACGAGACATACTTGGCGGTAAAGCGAGTCTATAGGCCACAGTTCCTACTTGGTCAAGGATTAAAAATGGGCCGATGAATCGATGATTGAGCTTTCCTCTCTTTCTAAATCTCGTAACTCCTTTCCATGGAGCAACACGTAACAACACATGATCTCCTATATCGAATTCCATGTCCTTTCGATGAAGATTAGCATAACTCTTTTGTTGAACTTGTGAGATTTTTATACGTTGTTGGATCGTTTGAATCTTTTTCATAGTCATACGTACCAACTCCGGTCCCAACAACGTTGCTTCACCCACCTCATCCCAGCATACTGAAGAACGACACTTTCTTCCATACAACGCTTCGAATGGAGCCATGCCAATACTTGTTTGATAACTGTTGTTGTAGGAAAACTCCACCAACGGTAAAAACTTGTCCCAACTTCCCTTGAAGTCAAGGAAACAGAGTCTTAATAAATCTTCCAGAGTTTGAATAGTCCTCTCCGACTGTCCGTCCGTCTAAGGATGATACGCCGAGCTAAATCAGAATTGCGTGCCCATAGCGTTTTTGCAAACTAACCCGTAATTGTGAAGTGAATCTTGGGTCTCGATCGAAACTATGGATCTAGGCAGATACCATGCGATCTTACAATCTCGTTTATGTACATACGAGCAAGACGTTCAAGTGTATAAGTTTCTCGATCGGAAGAAATAAGCGGACTTGGTCGATCTCATCAATAATGACCCAAATCACATCTATGCCTTAAGAAACCTTAGGAAGGCCGGTGAATGAAATCCATGGTAATGTGCTCCCACTTCCATTCGGAATTTCAAGTGGTTGCAATGGACCTTTTGGTACTTGATGCTCCGCTTTAACTCGTTGACAAGTTAGACACCTTGAGATAAACAGCGCTATCTCTCTTTCAATATTGCTCCACCAAAATGTATGACGAATATCATGATACATTTTGGTACTCCCAGATTTAAAGCAAAATCTTTTAAATAAAATATAATATATTCTATTTTTCAAAAAAAAAAACTTATAAAAAATATATATATTTATAACATTTGCCTATCGGAAAAGGCTTACTAATCATCCACTTGATTTTGCTGACAAACTCCTCCATAAAAACCCACTCACACATTTAATATACATATATATATTCCACTTTGTCAACTTTTCCAAATATATATATATATCATACCCACCATCTTCATTTTTTCTTCTTTACACACACACGTATCCACATGCACACACATCACACTCACACACGTATAATATATATATATATATATATACTGTATAATCTTCTACCGATTATTTTAAAAAACGGGTAAATGGGTGTCTATAAAATAAGCAAAACTGAGTGACTTCTAACGTAAGCATCAATAATCAATACCGTAGTGTGCTACTGTGCAACTACGCGTATTACTGTACTTTAAACACCGGGTGTTTTAACAGTTAACGGTAAAACTTCCGCCGTTATTTTCATAAAGTATTTTTGTCATTTCCTCAATCCGACAATAATTCCGTTGTGGAGAGCACCAATGATTGTGCCATTGTACGAATATTCCCTGTTAAAACGAATATTCTCCGACCAATCGAATATTATATAACAACTTGCGTACTTTGCAAAATTTATAAATATTACCCACAACTATAACATTATATTAAATTTATTCCATAATATTCAAAAATGATATTTATAGAAAATTCATCTTTATTTATAAAAGTTGGGGTCTTACAACCTCCCCTTCTTATGAAATTTTGCCCTCAAAATTAGGGTACGTATCTGGTATGTCGAAGAGGTAAGGATACCTTGATTTCATTTCAGATTCTAACTCCCAAGTCATTTCCTCAACATCGTGGTTTCTCCACAAAACTTTGACTTGAGGTATAACCTTGGAGCATAGAATATGTTCCTTCTTATCCAAGATTTGAACATGAACTTCTTCATACGTCAAATCTTCCGCTATTTCATCCGGTTCTAACTCAATAATGTGGTTCAGGTCATTCACATATTTACGTAACATGGATATGTGAAAAACGTTATGAACACGAGACATACTTAAGCAGTAAAAGCGAGTCTATAGGCCACAGTTCCTACTTGGTCAAGGATTAAAAATGGGCCGATGAATCGATGATTGAGCTTTCCTCTCTTTCTAAATCTCGTAACTCCTTTCCATGGAGCAACACGTAACAACACATGATCTCCTATATCGAATTCCATGTCCTTTCGATGAAGATTAGCATAACTCTTTTGTTGATCTTGTGAGATTTTTATACGTTGTTGGATCGTTTGAATCTTTTTCATAGTCATACGTACTCAACTCCGGTCCCAACAACGTTGCTTCACCCACCTCATCCCAGATAATTGAAGAACGACACTTTCTTCCATACAACGCTTCGAATGGAGCCATGCCAATACTTGTTTGATAACTGTTGTTGTAGGAAAACTCCACCAACGGTAAAAACTTGTCACAACTTCCCTTGAAGTCAAGGAAACAGAGTCTTAATAAATCTTCCAGAGTTTGAATAGTCCTCTCCGACTGTCCGTCTGTCTAAGGATGATATGCCGAGCTAAATCGTAAATCTGTGCCCATAGCGTTTTACAAACTAACCCAGAATCGTGAAGTGAATCTTGGGTCTCGATCAGAAACTATGGATACCGGTGTGACGCCCCCAAAATAGGTCCATTCCATCCAACCCATTCTGAGTCGCCAAATACATGGTACAGAAATAACTACAACTTTATTATTACAACATATAAACTTTGAGTTTAAAATACAGATATTGCCATCTAGATAATATCCACACGCAAATAAATCCCCATCATAATTATTGATTCATTATTTTACAAAATGGTGAGGACTACTAAACAACTCTCTCTAGAACCTTCATTCCATACCCCCCGACTAGTACTCATTACATTCTCGCCTCCCGAGAAGAAAAATGGAACAACAAGGAAAAGGGTGAGCTCAACTAGCCCGATAAAGAATATTATGACTAAGATAATATACAACAAATTATCGTTAGTCTTCAACAGGAAAAATCGATAGAATACAATAGACAACAAATTTTAAATCAATATTCGCAATGAAATAATAATTCATGTAAGAGTTACGAGAGAATGCAAACTACTATCTTCTATGTATGAATTTAAAAGTTCATCGTCTATCTTTTATCCTGTAACATCAATCAATATACATACGGAATCAAATATTCATCTTGCACTACTGTGCCAAAGATATTCATCAATTGGTCATGTTCATCTCAACACCTGTTCATCTTTGCACTACAGGCCAAAGATATTCTTCAGAAATCATTCATCTTTGCACTATAGGCCAAAGATATTCTTAAGAAATCATTCATCTTTGCACTACAGGCCAAAGATATTCCATAATATCATCATTTAAGACTGAGGATGATGAAAAATATTTTTTAAAGAAACGAATCCAGTGAAACAAAATGACAAGGATTAAGGATTAAGGATTCGTACTTGGTTTTATCCACGTCCAAAAATACCTCAAAAATAATCATAGTGGTGTAAAATTCAAGAATGATCAAAACATGGATACAATCAGAGTTAGTATCCAGAATAGATGTTTTAGACGAAAAGAAGAAATTTTATTTTTCGGTGAATAGATCAAGTATCGTGAATAGTCTGCAGTATCGTGAATAGTGTCAGATATCGTGAATAGTGCCAGTATACGTGAATAGTAACTCCGACACCAAAAGATAGAAATTCCACAAAAACATCTTCACGCTTCATGAATAGTACTCATGAATATAACTCGTGAATAAGAACTCATGAATAAGAACTCGTGAATAAGTAACTCATGAATAGTAACCCATGAATAGTAACCCAGAGCATGAAAAAAGTTCCAAATTTGATAAAACTTCAGATCAACATTTCAAAGATAATGATATTGAAGAAATAATATCATTACAAAAAATAATATCCCTTACCTCGAAAGATCGATCTTAAATTTAAACACAGGATATAGGCTATGACTTGGACTTGCACCGTATAGCAATACTCAAAGTATACTCAAAATACTCACAAGAATACGCCGATAATATAGAGAGAAAACTTGATTTACGGTGTGATTTTCAATTCTAACCCAAGCACCTATTTATAGGAAAATGCTTAGAACACCAAAAGCAGAAAATTTAATAAATTAATAATATAATTATATTATTTTCTACACATGTCTAGAATCTGATTTCAGCCATCAAACACATGCCACCTTCTAGAAAAAATAAGAAAAACGTTTTTCTAATTTTAAATATTTTAAACTTCAAAAATCAATTATTTTGAGTTTTGAACTTCAATAATTCATAATAAATAGCCCTTTCATCAGAAAATTCGAATCTCGCGAGTTTTTATAAGAAATTCAATTCTCTACAATTTTACAGAAGAAAACTTTTCCAAATTCCAAACATGAAATTGACCGAAATCCACAAACGGACAATTTTCTGTGCTATAATCAAATTTCAATCAATAAATGGGGTCCACCCGACATGTTTAACATGTTTTAAACATTTATTGCAACAAAAATACTTTTCCTCCTCGTATACTCATATATCCCACATTCGTTGTAAAAATATCACTTAATTAATATATTATTAAAATAATATATTTAAATGAATTATTTTATCGAAAAAGATAAAATATTAATTTTCAACAATTGTCATTTTAAAATTTTCTCCATCTATATCCACATAAAATCAATATTTTCCTCATCATATAAATCAATAATTAATTATTCACAAATAATATTACGAGAATCACAATATTGACAACCGAGCGGTTCAGAAAGAGGGGCTTTCAATAAGAATTTCTTCTTCACTGGCAGCAAGCAATTAGGTGACCAAACCTCTCCTTAGAGCGAACTTTCTAGACATTGCCAATAATGTTATCTAATAATATTATTCGGATAATATGAATTATTAGCTTCGATAATGAAAGATCTTGTGTAATGTGATTATTGAAACAACAATGAATATAAAATATCAACGCAGCAATTATTAACTCAATAAAATCTTTGAGCGAAGAATTACTATAACCATTATTGAGTAGTGCCTTCTTACGTAAGAATCAATAATTGGTGCAATACCGAGTGCTTCTTGTTCAACAACGCGTATTAGTGTGTTTTAACCACCGGGTATTCCAACAAGATAATTCTGTGAATAACTTCTGTAGTTATTTAAAAACAACTTATATTTGTCGTTTTCTTCATCCAATCGCTCGTTATGGGGCCCACACATGGCTATGGCTACAAATAAACGAATATTCCCGATAGCATTTAATATTCCACGACCAAACGAATATTCCCAAACAACAATGAATATTTTATAACCACTTGCTTATTTTGAAATATTTGCATATTTAACCCTTAACTATCCACATTAATCAAATCAACCCTTACTATTTCAAAATAATAAATAAAGGAAATTCCTTTTTATTAAAAAATTTTGGTCTTACAACCTCCCTCCTTATGAAATTTCGTCCTCGAAATTGGACGACGTACTACAGTGTTTTGAAAAGGTGAGGATACCTCGCTTTCATTTCGTTTCCAACTCCGGTCATTTCCTCTATAAAGCATGATTCCTCCACAAAACTTTAACTTGTGGTATAACCTTTCTTAGCGTAGGGACATGCTCCTTCCTATCCAAAATCTTGACAGTACCTCCTCACACGTTAAGTCTTGGCTATCTCGTCCAGGTTCTAACTCTATAACGTGGTTCGGGTCTTTCACATATTTATGAAGTACATGATATGTGAAACACATTATGAACACGAGACATACTCGGAGAGGTAACGCAAGTCTATAGGCTACATTTCCTACTCGGTCAAGAATTTGAAATGGACCAATAAATCGTGGATTGAGCTTTCCTCTCTTCCCAAATCTTGTAACTCCCTTCCATGGAGCAACTTCGCAACAATACATGATCCCCTACATTAAATTCCACGTCCTTTCGATGAAGATCCGCATAACTCTTTTTGTCGATCTTGTGCCGTTTGTATCGTTGTCGAATCATTTGGATCTTTTCGGTGATCATCATACGTCTTAACTCGGGTCCCAACAATGTTGCTTCACCCACCTCATCCCAACATATCGAGAACGACATTTTCGTCCATATAATGCTTGAATGGAACCATGCCTATATTTGTTTAATAACTATTGTTGTATGAGAATTCCACCAATGGCAAGTACTTATCCCAACTTCCTTTGAAATCTAGGACACGAGTTTTAATATATCTTCAAGAGTTTGAGTAGTCCTTTACGATTGCCCATCCGTTTGAGGATGGTATGCCAAACCGAATAAATAAATTCGTGCCCATAGCTTTTTGCAAGCTAACCCAAAATCTTGAAGTGAATCTTGGGTCACGATCCGAAACTATGGATACAGGCATGCCATGCAATCTCACAATCTCATTTACGTACATACGAGAAAGACGTTCAAGGGAATAAGTCTCTCGTATCGGTAAGAAATGAGCAGACTTGGTTAATCTAATAACCCAAATAGCATTGATGCCTTGAGAAACCGCAGGAAGATCCGTAACGAAATCCATAGTAATGTGTTCCCACTTCCATTCCGGAATCTCAAGTGGTTGCAACGGACCCTTAGGTACAAGATGCTCCGCCTTTACACGTTGACAAGTTAAACATCTCGAGATAAACTACGCGATCTCTCTCCTCATATTGCTCCACCAAAATGTATGTTGAAGATCATAATACATTTTGGTACTCCCTGAGATGGATTGCAAAATGGCGATTGTGTGCCTCCATCATAATCTTGTACTTCAAATCGAGTCGTTAGGAACACAAAGTCTAGAGTGGACTCAAAGTATTCCTTCTTCATCAATTCTCGCTCGAATAGCTCCTTCTTGTACTTTCTTCTTCATACGATATTTCCTCAAGATTCGGTGGCGAAAGCAACCTTAACTTTTTCTATTAAAGTTGGCTCTATGCGTATACTTGACATCATCGCACTCGTTCCTCAAGATATGATCTTCTACTCATCGCGTTACCTACCACGTTCGCTTTTCCGGGATGGCATGATCGAACATGTCTTTGAAATGAGTCTCTCTTGAGTTCTTCAAGCACTTCCCACATTCCTTGCTCCATTCGAATTTTGTATCTCTACGAGTCATTTGCGTTAATGGAATAGCGATTCGAGAATATCCTTCAACGAATCTCCGATAATAACCAACTAAGCCTGAAAGCTATGTATTTCGATTCATCGACTTAGATTGCTCTCAATCGTGACTCATATCCCAATCTTGGATAAGACGTCACAATGACACCTATCGATTTACTTATCGCATCTAATATGACGCCCCTAGAGAGTTCGGCTTAGGTGAATTCCACAAAGGAAGTCACAAGATAAAGGCTCAGTACCAAATTCTATAGTTGAATTTTAACTCTCGAAGTTCAATAGAGCCATTCGATATGAGATTTTAGAAATGAGTTTTGTACCAGGGTTCAAAGTCGATACAAAATTTAATATCGGGCTTTGGGAGTAAGCTAAGAAATTCTTGAGAAATACGTCGGGAAAAATCAATAACAACAGGAATATTATTCAAATCGGCGTGTCTTTATTCAAATCCATAACATGGACTAAGAAAATTTGACATCCGTAATAAACGAATGACTTCATGGCTTGATATGAAAATGTTTGACTACAATGGTTTGATTGCTTGAATTGAATAACAAAGTTGCTTAGGAATATGAAAGCTAACAACCATACGAAAATAATCAATTTCGGCATTGATGAGTAGTTAACCTTAAAATCACATCAAAAACAAATATCTCTATAGAAATAAGGTTAACGGTAATGTGATAGTGCCAACTGAATCAAGCAAGATTTATAAGCAATGGATGTGATGAAAGTTTCTCTAATGGAGTCTCCACAGATAGGTCAAAGTTTAATTTCTCCGTAGTCAAGTTCAAACGTTGAGCGCAAGTAAGAGAGATAAAAGAATGGGTAGAACCGATATCTAGTAAGGTATATACTTCGCAAGAATTTATAATTAACTAACCTGTGCTAACTTCGTTCGGGTTCTCGCATTTTGATCGGTCACGACAAACGCTCTTCCAAGAACCGATTGACTTTGACTTTTCGGGACATCCTTTTGAGTCACCATTCCCGCCTGACTGGTTTCGATATCGTATAATCTCGAGCGATATGTGTCTTCTTTTCCACAATTATAGCATACCTTAAACTGTAGGCGGTTTGGTGATATGTCCCTCTTTCCCGCATTTGTAACATATGATGGGTGGTCGTTCTCCTCCTTAAAACTAGTTATTATTGGCGCCGACGTCTTCACATGGTCGTTGTTGAATCTCCTCTTTTTAAAATCTCCTCCCGACTTCGCTTCTTCTATTTTCATGGCCACGATTACCACCGGAGTGGTTCCGCCTTTGTTCGTATTCTTCTTTCTCCATTTGGTTATCGCTTTTTTCGATGATCGCTATCTTCTTGATATGATCTGGTTATGGTCCCTCGGTTGAACGCATACTCGTTATCTCGCTCTAACAACCGAGCCCATTGACAACATCCGAATAGAGAGAAAATTTATGAGAAATGAGATCTCGACGTATGTCGGGTTTCAAACCTCTCGTAAACATCCGCGTCATCGTTCCTCATTCTCCACCAAATGAGGTCTGAACACTGGATAACTCCATGAACTTCGCCTCGTCTTTAGGACAAATCATGTTATTCTCGCTTCTAGTCTAATAAACTCCACTTCTTTCATATATTGAATACTTTCGGGGAAGTACTTGTCATTGAACTGCATTTCAAACGTCTCCCACTGACATGTTGAGTGCTCGCGGTGGATGGGTACGCTTCACGATTCCCACCATGAATCTGCCTCGCCACGGAACATAAAGGCGGCGAATGGAACTTTTCGTTCTCCGTGCATCCCAAGACATCGAATATCTTGGTAATTTGTTTGACCCACGCCTCTCGCCTTTAATCGGATCCGGCTTTCCCCGAATGCACTCGTGGTCCCAACTCTTTGAATCGCTTGGTTGTGACCACCCGTGAATTGCTATCATTTCCTCCTCGTATTTTGAACACGAGTCTCCTAAATCGATTTTGCATGAAGCGCAAAAAGCTTCTAAACATCCCTCGTTCATCATCTCGCTTTCGGTGGTGTTGTTTCACGGGAGGAACATTACCGACTGTTGCACGTTCTCCTCGTTGGTGAAAGAGGCATCTCCACGGCCTCATTTACTCCAATTGTTAATATTCTCGGTCGACATTCTCAAACATCGTCATAAAATAAGGGTTAATTAAGGAAATCAATATATCACATAATATCCTATATCTTGACCAACTAACAAATAAGCTTAGGTAGGACACACTAGCGAAGGATTTAATCTCTCCCTCCTAGTTTTATTCCCCGATCTCTCGCTTGGAGATCATATCCCTAAGCTTTGATATACTAATTGTGGACGCCCCCAAAATAGGTATACACAACACCCATTCCGAGTCGCCAAATACATGGTACGTAAATAACTACAACTTTATTATTACAACATATAAACTTTGAGTTTAAATACGAGATATTGCCATCTAGACAATATCCACACGCAAATAAATCCCCATCATAATTATTGATTCATTATTTTACAAAATGGTGAGGACTACTAAACAACTCTCTCTAGAACCTTCATTCCATACCCCGACTAGTACTCGCTACATTCTCGCCTCACGAGAAGAAAAAATGGAACAACAAGGAAAAGGGTGAGCTCAACTAGCCCGATAAAGAATATTATGACTAAGATAATATACAACAAATTATCGTTAGTCTTCAACGAGGAAAAATCTAATAGAATACAATAGACAACAAATTTTAAATCAATATTCGCAATGAAATAATAATTCATAGAAGAGTTACGTAGAGAATGCAAACTACTATCTTCTATGTATGAATTTAAAAGTTCATCGTCTATCTTTTATCCTCGTAACATCAATCAATATACATCCGGAATCAAATATTCATCTTTGCACTATCTGAGCCAAAGATATTCATCATTGGTCATGTATTCATTTAAACACATGTTCATCTTTGCACTACTGGCCAAAGATATTCTTCAGAAATCATTCATCTTTGCACTACTGAGCCAAAGATATTCTTAAGAAATCATTCATCTTTGCACTACAGGCCAAAGATATTCCATAATATCATCATTTAAGGCGAGGATGATGAAAAAATATTTTTTTAAAGAAAGCGAATCCGGTGAAACAAAATGACAAGGATTAAGGATTAAGGATTCAGTACTTGGTTTTATCCACGCCCAAAAATACCTCAAAAATAAATCATAGTGGTGTAAAATTCAAGAATGATCAAAACATGGATACAATCGAGAGTTAGTATCCGAATAGATGTTTTAGACGAAAAGAAGAAATTTTATTTTAAATTGAATAGTACCAGTATCGTGAATAGTCACAGTATACGTGAATAAGGCCGATATCGTGAATAAGTAACTCGACACCAAAAGATAGAAATTCCACAAAAAACATCTTCACGCTTCATGAATAGTACTCGTGAATAGTAACTCGTGAATAAGAACTCATGAATAGTAACTCGTGAATAGTAACTCATGAATAGTAACCCATGAATAAGTAACCCGACATGAAAAAGTTCCAAATTTGATAAAAACTTCAGATCAACATTTCAAAGATAATGATATTGAAGAAATAATATCATTACAAAAAAATAATATCCCTTACCTCGAAAGATCAGTACTTCTAGCTGAAACACCGGATATAGGCTATGACTTGGACTTGCACCGTATAGCAATACTCAAAGTATACTCAAAATACTCACAAGAATACGCTCGATAATATAGAGAGAGAAACTTGATTTAAAGTGTGATTTTCAATTCTAACCCAAGACCCTATTTATAGAAAAATGCTTAGAACACCAAAAAGAGAAAATTTAATAAATTAATAATATAATTATATTATTTTCTACACATGTCTAGAATCTGATTTCAGCCATCAAACACATGCCACCTTCTAGAAAAAAATAAGAAAAAACGTTTTTCTAATTTTAAATATTTTAAACTTCCAAAAATTAATTATTTCGGAGCTTCGGAACTTCAATAATTCATAATAAATAGCCCTTTCATCAGAAAATTCGAATCTCGCTAGTTTTTATAGGAAATTCAATTCTCTACAACTTTGCAGAAGAAAGTTTTTCCAAATTTCAATCAAAAATTGACCGAAATCCACAAACGGGCAATTTTACAGGCTATAATCAAATTTCAGTCAATAAATGGGGTCCACCGACATGTTTAACATGTTTTAAACATTTATTACAACAAAAATACTCTTCCTCTCAGTATACTCATATATCCCACATTCGTTGTAAAAATATCACCGATTAATATATTATTAAAATAATATATTTAAATGAATTATTTTATCGAGAAAAAGATAAAATATTAATTTTCAACAATTGTCATTTTTAAAAATTTCTCCATCTATATCCACATAAAATCAATATTTTCCTCATCATATAAATCAATAATTAATTATTCACAAATAATATTACGAGAATCACAATATTGACAACCGTGCGGTTCGAGAAGAGAGGGGCTTTCAATAAGAATTTCTTCACTCTTGGGCGCAATTAGGTGACCAAACCTCTCCTTAGAGCGTAACTTTCTAGACATTGCCAATAATGTTATCTAATAATATTATTGAGATAATATGAATTATTGCTTCGATAATGAAAAATCTTTGTGTAATGACAATTATTGAAACAATGAGAATATAAAATATCAACGCAAAGAATTATTAACTCAATAAAATCTTTGATAAAGAATTACAGTAACCATTATTGAGTAGTGCCTTCTTACGTAAGAATCAATAATTGGTGCAATACCGAAAAGTCTTCTTGTTCAATAACGCAGCGTATTAGTGTGTTTTAACCACCGGGTATTCCAACAAGATAATTCGTGAATAACTACGCCTGTTATTTAAAAACAACTTATATTTGTCGTTTTCTTCATCCAATCGCTTTAGTTATGGGCCCACACATGGTCATTGTCGCATACGAATATTCCCGACCGCATTTAATATTCCACGACCAAACGAATATTCCCAAACAACAATGAATATTTTATAACCACTTGCTTATTTTGAAATATTTGCATATTTAACCCTTAACTATCCACATTAATCAAATCAACCCTTACTATTTCAAAATAATAAATAAAGGAAATTCCTTTTATTTAAAAATTTTTGAGGTCTTACAACCCAAGATACCATGCGATCTTACAATCTCATTTATGTACATACGAAGCAAGACGTTCAAGTGTATAAGATGAATGATTTGGGTCTTACAACCCAAGATACCATCCTTAATCCTTAATCCTTGTCATTTTGTTTCTTTGGATTCGTTTCTTTAAAAAAATATTTTCATCATCCTCGGTCTTAAATGATGATATTATGGAATATCTTTGGCCCAGTAGTGCAAAAGATGAATGATTTCTTAAGAATATCTTTGGCTGTAGTGAAAAGATGAATGATTTCTGAAGAATATCTTTGGCCCGTAGTGCAAAGATGAGCAGTGTTTAAATGAACATGATTAATGATGAATATCTTTGGCACAGAAGTGCAAAGATGAATATTTGATTCCGATACATATTGATTGATGTTCTGAGGATAAAATATTGATGATGGTATTAAATTCATAGATTATAGTAGATTTCATTCTCTACGTAACTCTTCTATGAATTATTATTTCATTGCGAATATTGATCTGAAACTTGTTGTCTATTGTATTCTATCGATTTTTCCTGTTGAAGACTAACGATAATTTGTTGTATATTATCTTAGTCATAATATTCTTTATCGGGCTAGTTGAGCTCACCCTTTTCCTTGTTGTTCCATTTTTCTTCTCGGGAGGCGAGAATGTAGCAGTACTTAGTCGGGGTATGGAATGAAGGTTCTAGAGAGAGTTGTTTAGTAGTCCTCACCATTTTTATAATATAATGAATCAATAATTATGATGGGGATTTATTTGCGTGTGGATATTGTCTCAGATGGCAATATCTCGTATTTAAACTCAAAGTTTATATGTTGTAATAATAAAGTTGTAGTTATTTACGTACCATGTATTTGGCGACTCGAATGGGTTGGATGGAATGGACCTATTTTGGGGCGCCGCGGTTGGTATCGAGCTTTAGGATATGATCTCTGGCGGAGATCGGGGAATAAAACTAGGAGGGAGAGGCGAGTAAATCCTTCGCTAGTGTGTCCTACCTAAGCTTATTTGTTAGTTGGTCAAGATATAGGGATATTATGTGATATATTGATTTCCTTAATTAACCCTTATTTTATGACAAGATTTGAGAATGTCGTCGAGAATATTAATGATGGAGTAAATGAGACCGTGGAGATGCTCAGACTCACCAACGAGGAGAGCGTCTGCAACAGTCGGGTAATGTTCCTCTCGTGAACAACACCACCTGGCGAGATGATGAACGAGGGATGTTTAGAAGCTTTTTTGCGATTCTTGCAAAAAGCAGACGAGGAGACTCGTGTTCAAAATACGGGAGGAAATGATAGCAATTCACGAGTGGTCACGCCCAAGCAGTTCAAAGAGTTGGGACCACGAGTGCACTGGGAAAGCCGGATCCGATTAAAGGCGAGACGTGGGTCAAACAAATTACCAAGATATTCGATGTCTTGGGATGCACGGAGAACGAAAGTTCCATTCGCCGCCTTTATGTTCCGTGGCGAAGCAGACATCGGTGGGAATCATGAAGCGTACCCATCCAAATTCCACCGACTCAAAGATGTCATGGGAGACGTTTGAAGCAGTTCAATGACAAGTACTTCCACGAAAGTATTAATATATATGAAAGAAGTGGAGTTTATTAGACTAGAAGCGAGAATAAACATGGCGGTGTCCCAAAGACGAGGCGAAGTTCGCGGAGTTATCCGAGTTTGCACCTCATTTGGTGGAGAATGAGGAACGATGACGCGGATGTTTTACGGGAGAGGTTTGAAACCCGACATACGTCAAGATCTCATTTCTCATAAATTTTCTCTCTATTCGAGATGTTGTCAACAGGCTCGATTGTTAGAAGCGAGATAACGAGTACGTTCAACCGAGGGACCATAACCGAGGATCATCTAGAAGATAGCGATCATCGAATAACGATAACCGGCGGAGAAAGAAGAATACTGTACAAAGGCGGTAACCACTACTCGGTGGTAATCGTGGCCATGAAAATAGAAGAAGCGAGTCGGGAGGAGATTTTAAAAAGAAGAGATTCAACAACGACCATGTGAAAGGCGTCGCCTTGATGAGCAACTAGTTTTAAGGAGGAGAAGCGACCACCGGTCATATATGCTACAAATGCGGAAAAGAGGGACATATCGGTCAAAGCGCCCACAACGATTCAAGGTATGCTATAATTGTGGAAAGGAAGGACATATCGCTCAAGATTATACGATGAGCGAAACCTAGTTCAATGGGGACGGTGACTCAAAAGGTGTCCCGAAAAAGTCAAAGTCAACGATTCCGGAAGAAGCGTTTGTTGTGATCGGTCAAAATGCGAGGAACCCGAACGGTTAGCACGGGTTAGTTAATTATAAATTCTTGCGAAGTATATACCTTACTAGAATCTGGGTTCTACCCATTCTTTTATCTCTCTTTGCTGCGCTCAACGTTTGAACTTGACTACGGAGAAATTAGACTTTGACCTATTTATGGAGACTCAGTTAGAGAAACTTTCATTACATCCGTTGTTTAAAAATATTGCTTGATTCAAGTTGGCACTATCACATTACACGTTAACCTTATTTCTATAGAGATATTTGCTTTTGATGTGATTTTAAGGTTAACTACTCATCATGCCAAAATTGATTGTTTTTCGTAAGGTTGTTAGTTTTCATATTCCTAAGCAACTCGTTATTCAATTCAAGCAATCAAACCATTGTAGTCAAACATTTTCATATCAAGCCATGAAGTCATTCGTTTATTACGGATGTCAAGTTTTCTTAGTCCATGTTATGGATTTGAATAAAGACACGTCGATTTAAATAATATTCTGTTGTTATTGATTTTCCCGACGTATTTCTGAAGAATTTCTTGGCTTACTCCCAAAGCTCGATATTAAATTTTGTATCGACTTTGAACCCGAGACAAAACTCATTTCTAAAATCTCATATCGAATGGCTCTATTGAACTTCGTGAGTTAAAATTCAACTATAGAATTTGGTACTGAGCCTTTATCTTGTGACTTCCTTTGTGGAATTCACCTAAGCGGAACTCTCCGTAGTGGGGACGTCATATTCGATGCGATAGTAAATCGATAGGTGTCATTGTGACGTCTTATCCAAGATTGGGATATGAGTCACGATTGAGAGCAACATAAGTCGAGAATCGAAATACGTAGCTTTCTAGGCTTAGTGGGTTATTATCGGAGATTCGTTGAAGGATATTCTCGAATCGCTACTCCGTTAACTTAGCTGACTCGAAAAGATACAAAATTCGAATGGAGCAAGGAATGTGGGAAGAGCTTCGAAGAACTCAAAGAGGAGACTCATTTCAGCACATGTTCTGATCATGCCATCCTGGAAAAGCGAACGTGGTAGCTGACGCGTTGAGTAGAAGATCATATGCGGGAACGAGTGCGATGATGTCAAGTATACGCATAGAGCCAACTTTAATAGAAAAAGTTAAGGTTGCTCAAGCCACCCAGGCGGGAAATGATGCGTATGAAGAAGAAAGTACAAGAAGGAGCTATTCCGGAAGCGAGAATTGATGAAGAAGGAATACTTCGAGTCAACTCCAGACTTTGCATTCCTAATGATTTTGATTTAAAGCATAGAATCATGATGGAGGCACACAACACATTGTTTGCAATCCATCTTGGGAGTACCAAAATGTATTATGATCTTCAACATACATTTTGGTGGAGCAATATGAGGAGAGAGATCGCGTAGTTTATCTCGAGGTGTTTAACTTGCCAAACGTGTAAAGCCGAGCATCTTGTACCTAAGGGTCCGTTGCAACCACTTGAGATTCCGGAATGGAAGTGGGAACACATTACTATGGATTTCGTTACGGGTCTTCCTACGGTTTCTCAAGGCATCAATGCTATTTGGGTTATTGTTGATAGATTAACCAAGTCTGCTCATTTCTTGCCGATACGGGAGACTTATTCCTTGAACGCTTTTTTGCTAGTATGTACGTGAATGAGATTGTGAAGTTGCATGGCATGCCTGTATCCATAGTTTCGGATCGTGACCCAAGATTCACTTCAAGATTTTGGGTTAACTTGCAAAAAGCTATGGGCACGGATTTGCGATTTAGTTCGGCATACCATCCCCAAACGGACGGACAATCAGAAAGGACTACTCAAACTCTTGAAGATATATTAAAACTCTGTGTCCTAGATTTCAAAGGAAGTTGGGATAAGTACTTGCCATTGGTGGAATTCTCATACAACAATAGTTATTAAACAAATATAGGCATGGTTCCATTCGAAGCATTATATGGACGAAAATGTCGTTCTCCAATATGTTGGGATGAGGTGGGTGAAGCAACATTGTTGGGACCCGAGTTAAGACGATATGACTAATGATTCGACAACGATACAAACGGCAACACAAGATCGATGAAAAAGAGTTATGCGGATCTTCATTGAAAAGGACGTGGAATTTAATGTGGGGATCATGTATTGTCATGAGTTGCTCCATGAAAGGGTGTTACAAGATTTGGGAAGAGAGGAAAGCTCAATCCATGATTTATTGGTCCATTTCAAATTCTTGACCGAGTAGGAAATGTAGCCTATAGACTTGCGTTACCTCCGAGTATGTCTCGTGTTCATAATGTGTTTCACATATCTCATACTTCATAAATATGTGAAAGACCGAACCACGTTATAGAGTTAGAACCAGGACGAGATAGCCAGAAGACTTAACGTATGAGGAGGTACTGTCAAGATTTTGGATAGGAAAGAGCATGTCCTACGCGCAAGAAAGGTTATACCACAAGTTAAAGTTTTGTGGAAGAATCATGCTATATAGGAAATGACACGGGAATTGGAAAGCGGAAATGAAAGCGAGGTATCCTCACCTTTTGAAACACCAGTACGTCACGTCAATTTCGAGGACGAAATTTCATAAGGAGGGAGGTTGTAAGACCGAAATTTTTAAATAAAAGGAATTTCCTTTATTTATTATTTTGAAATAGTAAGGGTTGATTTGATTAATGTGGATAGTTAAGGGTTAAATACGCAAATATTTCAAAATATGCAAGTGGTTATAAAATATTCATTGTTGTGGGGAATATTCGTTTGGTCGTGGAATATTAAATGCGGTCGGGAATATTAAATGACTGACAGCCTTGACCATGTGTGGGCCCCATAATGTAAAGCGATTGGATGAAGAAAACGACAAATATAAGTTGTTTTTAAATAACTACAGAAGTAGTTATTTACAGATTATCTTGTTGGAATACCCGGTGGTTAAAACACACTAATACGCGTTGTTGAACAAGAAGACACCAGTATTGCACCAATTATTGATTCTTACGTAAGAAGGCACTACTCAATAATGGTTACGATAATTATTATTCGATATTTTATTGAGTTAATAATTCTTTGCGTTGATATTTTATATTCTTTGTTGTTTCAATAATTGTCATTACTACGATTATTTTTCATTATCGAAGCAATAATTCATATTATCCGAATAATATTATTAGATAACATTATTGGCAATGTCTAGAAAGTTACATCTAAGGAGAGGTTTGGTCACCTAATTGCGCCAAGAAGAAGAAATTCTTATTGGAAGCCCCTCTTCTCACAGGAGGCGCACGGTTGTCAATATTGTGATTACGTAATATTATTTGTGAATAATTAATTATTGATTTATATGATGAGGAAAATATTGATTTTATGTGGATATAGATGGAGAAAATTTTTAAAATGACAATTGTTGAAAATTAATATTTTATCTTTTCTGATAAAATAATTCATTTAAATATATTATTTTAATAATATATTAACGGTGATATTTTTACAACGAATGTGGGATATATGAGTATACGAGGAGGAAGAGTATTTTTGTTGCAATAAATGTTTAAAACATGTTAAACATGTCGGTGGACCCCATTTATTGACTGAAATTTGATTATAGCCTGTAAAATTGCCCGTTTGTGGATTTCGGTCAATTTCTGATTGGAATTTGGAAAAACTTTCTTCTGCAAAGTTGTAGAGAATTGAATTTCCTATACAAACTCGCGAGATTCGAATTTTCTGATGAAAGGGCTATTTATTATGAATTATTGAAGTTCCGAAGCTCCGAAATAATTGATTTTTGGAAGTTTAAAATATTTAAAATTAGAAAAAAAAAATTTCTTATTTTTTCTAGAAGGTGGCATGTGTTTGATGGCTGAAATCAGATTCTAGACATGTGTAGAAAATAATATAATTATATTATTAATTTATTAAATTTTTTCGCTTTGGTGTTCTAAAGCATTTTCCTATAAATACTGGTCTTGGGTTAGAATTGAAAATCACACGTAAACTCGAAATTTTTCTCTCTATATTATCGGCGTATTCTTGTGAGTATTTTGAGTATACTTTGAGTATTGCTATACGGTGCAAGTCCAAGTCATAGCTTTATATCCAAGGTGTTTAAATTTAGAAATCTTGATCTTTCGAGGTAAGGGATATTATTTTTTTGTAATGATATTATTTCTTCAATATCATTATCTTTGAAATGTTGATCTGAAGTTTTTATCAAATTTGGAACTTTTTCATATCGGAGTTACTTATTCATGGGTTCTTATTCATGAGTTACTATTCACGAGTTACTATTCATGAGTTCTTATTCACGAGTTCTTATTCACGTAGTACTATTCATGAAAGCGTGAAGATGTTTTTTGTGGAATTTCTATCTTTTGGTGTCTGAGTTACTATTCACGATCTGCAGTCTTATTCACGATATCAAGACTATTCACGATACTAAGACTATTCAATCGAAAAATAAAATTTCTTCTTTTAATTCAAAACATCTATTCCGGATACTAACTCGATTGTATCCATGTTTTGATCATTCTTGAATTTTACACCACTATGATTATTTTTGAGGTATTTTTGGACGTGGATAAAACCAAGTACGAATCCTTAATCCTTAATCCTTGTCATTTTGTTTCACTAGATTCGTTTCTTTAAAAAATATTTTCATCATCCTCGGTCTTAAATGATGATATTATGGAATATCTTTGGCACATAGTGCAAAGATGAATGATTTCTTAAGAATATCTTTGGCTCAGTAGTGCAAAGATGAATGATTTTGAAGAATATCTTTGGCCCGTAGTGCAAAGATGAAGCAGTGTTTAAATGAACATGACTAATGATGATTATCTTTGGCTGTAGTGCAAAGATGAATATTTGATTCGGATGTATATTGATTGATGTTACAGGATAAAAGATAGAGCGATGAACTTTTAAATTCATACATAGAAGATAGTAGTTTGCATTCTCTACGTAACTCTTCTATGAATTATTATTCATTGCGAATATTGATTTAAAATTTGTTGTCTATTGTATTCTATCGATTTTTCCTGTTGAAGACTAACGATAATTTGTTGTATATTATCTTAGTCATAATATTCTTTTCTTGGGCTAGTTGAGCTCACCCTTTTCCTTGTTGTTCCATTTTTCTTCTCGGGAGGCGAGAATGTAGCGAAAAGTCTTAGTTCTGGGGTATGGAATGAAGGTTCTAGAGAGAGTTGTTTAGTAGTCCTCACCATTTTTGTAAAATAATGAATCAATAATTATGATGGGGATTTATTTGCGTGTGGATATTGTCTAGATGGCAATATCTGTATTTAAACTCAAAGTTTATATGTTGTAATAATAAAGTTGTAGTTATTTCTGTACCATGTATTTGGCGACTCAGAATGGGTGTTGTGTATACCTATTTTGGGGGCGTCACAATAATCTTATACCGATTATTTTGAAAAACGGGTAAACGGATGTCTATAAAATAAGCAAAACTGAGTGACTTCTCACATAAGCATCAATAATCAATACCGTGTGCTACTGTGCAACTACGCGTATTACTTTACTTTTAACACTGGGTGTTTCAACAGTTAACGGTAAAACTTCCGCCGTTATTTTCATAAAGTATTTTTGTCGTTTCTTCAATCCGACAATAATTCCGTTGTGGGGACCACCAATGATTGTGCCATTGTACGAATATTCCCTGTTAAAACGAATATTCCCCGACCAATCGAATATTATATAACAACTTGCGTACTTTGCAAAATTTATAAATATTACCCACAACTATAACATTATATCAAATTTATTCCATAATATTCAAAAATGATATTTATAGAAAATTCATCTTTATTTATAAAAGTTGGGGTCTTACAACCTCCCTTTCTTATGAAATTTCGCCCTCGAAATTAGGGTACGTACTTGGTATGTCGAAGAGGTAAGGATACCTTGATTTCATTTCAGATTCTAACTCCCAAGTCATTTCCTCAACATCGTGGTTTCTCCACAAAACTTTGACTTGAGGTATAACCTTGGAGCATAGAATATGTTCCTTCTTATCCAAGATTTGAACAGGAACTTCTTCATACGTCAAATCTTCCGCTATTTCATCCGGTTCTAACTCAATAATGTGGTTTAGGTCTTTCACATATTTACGTAACATGGATATGTGAAAAACGTTATGAACACGAGACATACTTGGCGGTAAAGCGAGTCTATTGGCCACAGTTCCTACTCGGTCAAGGATTAAAAATGGGCCGATGAATCGAGGATTGAGCTTTCATCTCTTTCCAAATCTCGTAACTCTTTTCAATGGAGCAACACGTAACAACAAATGATCTCCTATATCGAATTCCACGTCCTTTCGATGATGATCAGCATAACTCTTTTGTTGATCTTCTGAGATTTTTATACGTTGTTGGATTGTTTGAATCTTTTTCGTAGTCATACGTACTAACTCCGTTCCCAACAACGTTGCTTCACCCACCTCATCCCAGCATACTGAAGAACGACATTTTCTTCCATACAACGCTTCGAATGGAGCCATGCCAATACTTGTTTGATAACTGTTGTTGTAGGAAAACTCCACCAACGGTAGAAACTTGTCCCAACTTCCCTTGAAGTCAAGGACACAGAGTCTTAATAAATCTTCCAGAGTTTGAATAGTCCTCTCCGACTGTCCGTCCGTCTAAGGATGATATGCCGAGCTAAATCGTAAATCTGTGCCCATAGCGTTTTGCAAACTAACCCAGAATCGTGAAGTGAATCTTGGGTCTCGATCAGAAACTATGGATCCGGCAGATACCATGCGATCTTACAATCTCGTTTATGTACATACTGAGCAAGACGTTCAAGTGTATAAGTTTTCAGATCGGTAAGAAATGACCGGACTTGGTCGACCTATCAATAATGACCCAAATCGCATCTATGCCTTGAGAAACCTTAGGAAGGCAGAACGAAATCCATGGTAATGTGCTCCCACTTCTATTCTGGAATTTTAAGTGGTTGCAATGGACCTTTTGGTACTTGATGCTCCGCTTTAACTCGTTGACAAGTTTAGACACTTTGAGATAAACAGCGCTATCTCTCTCTTCATATTGCTCCACCAAAATGTATGAAGAATATCATGATACATTTTGGTACTCCCAAGATGGATTGCAAACGGTGTGTTGTGCGCCTCCATCATGATTTTATACATTAAATCAGGGTCGTTAGGAACACAAAGTCTGGAGTTGACTCGAAGTATTCCTTCTTCATCGATTCTTGCTTCCGGCATAGCACCTTCTTGCACTTCTTCCTCATACGCATCAGCTCTAGGTCTGTAGCTTGAGCAGCTTTAACTTTATCAATTAAAGTCGGTTCTACTCGTATATTCGCCATCATCACATGGGTCCCTGGAGTCTTTAACTCTATCTCCATCCTTTACAAGTCACACAAAATGGGCCTTTGTGTTGACAATATCGCACTCGTACTTGCATATGATCTTCTACTCAATGCGTCAGCTACCACGTTCGCTTTTCCAAGATGGTATTGGATGGTATGATCATAATCTTTCAACAGTTCAAGCCAACGTCGTTGTCGTATGTTGAGTTCCATTTGAGTGAAGAAATATTTGAGGCTTTTATGATCCGTAAAGATCTCCACCTTCTCCCCATACAAGTAATGCCTCCAAATTTTAAGTGCGAAGACAACAACTGCTAACTCTAGATCATGAGTAGGATAATTCCTCTCATATTCTTTGAGTTGTCTTGAGGCATAGGCTATGACTTTCCCATGTTGCATGAGAACACATCCCAACCCTTTGCCCGAAACATCACTGTAGATGACAAATCCCTCCGATCCAGATGGTATTGTCAGAACATGTGCTGAAATGAGTCTCGTCTTGAGTTCTTGAAAACTCTTCTCACATTTTTCGCTCCAACCGAACTTTGTATCTTTCCGAGTCAGCTGAGTTAATGGAGTAGCTATTCGAGAAAATCCTTCCACCAATCTCCGATAATAACCAGCTAAGCCGAGAAAGCTACGTACCTCGGTCACTGATTTAGGTTTCTCCCAGCTTTGAATAGCTTCAATCTTTGTCGGGTCAACAGATATTCCATGAATTGATACTACGTGCCCAAGGAATGCTACTTCCTCAAGCTAGAACTCGCATTTCTTAAACGTGGCATAAAGCTTGTATTCACGAAGTTTTTGGAGTGTCAGCCTCAAGTGTTGCTCATGATCTTCACGGATTTTGGAATAAATAAGGATGTCATCAATAAAGACGACCACAAAGTGATCCAAATATCCCTTGAATACTCGGTTCATCATATCCATGAAGGCAGAAGGAGCATTAGTCAATCTAAAGGACATGACTAGGAATTCATAATGCCGTCATGGGGAGTTACGAAAAGCCGTCTTTGGAATGTCATCGGTTCTAATCTTCAATTGGTGATATCAAGGAACGAAGATCAATCTTTAAAAAGAATTTGGTTCCTTGCAACTGGTCAAACAGGTCATCAATACGTGGTAATGGGTACCTATTTTTGATGGTGACATGATTCAACTCTCGATAATCAATACAAAGTCGCATACTCCCATCTTTCTTTTTCACGAATAGAACAGGAGCACCCCAAGGAGAAGTACTAGGACGAATAAAGTCAATGTCTAACAATTCCTGCAGTTGGGTCTTTAACTCCTGAAGTTGAATAGGAGCCATTTGATATTGGGCTTTGGAAATGAGTTTTGTACCGGGTTCAAGGTCGATACAAAATTTAATTTCATGCTCTGGGGGTAGGCTAGGAAGTTCTTCAGGGAATACGTCAGGGAATTTATTAACAATAGAAATATCATTCAAAACTGACGTATTTTTGTTTAGATCCGTGACATGAGCTAAGAAAGCTTGACATCCGTTTTTCAATAAACGAATAGCTTTATGACTTAAAATGACCGTGATTGATTTTAATGGTTTGGTCGCTTGAATTTGCATAATAGGTTGATTAAGAATATGAAAACTAACAACCTTACGAAAACAATCAATTTTTGCATGATGAAGTAGTTAACCAATCAATCCCTAGAATCACGTCAAATGCAAGTATTTTCAATGAAATAAGATCGACAGGTAAAATGAGGGTACCGATTTGAACCAAACAAGACTTATAAATAGTGGATGTAATGAAGGTTTCCCCCAATGGAGTTTCCACAGATAAGTCAAAGTCTAATTTCTTCGGAGTCAAATTTAATCGTTGAGCGCAAGTAGGAGAAATAAAAGAATGGGTAGAACCCAGATCAAATAAAGTATAGACTTATTTAGAGTTTATGATAAGCTTACCCGTGATGACCTCATTCGGGTTCCTTGCTTTCTCGGGAGGTCACAACAAACGCTATCCTCAGACTACCGATTTTGACTTTTCCGACTGACCTTTGGTGCCTCCATCCTGGCTGAACTTGTCTTCGGTGAACGACAAAATCGTGCTAAGTGACCTTCTCTTCCACAATTATAACATGTTTTAGACGGCATCGCGCAATTTGGACTGATGTATCCCTCCCCTCCGCATTTGAAGCATATGATAGGTGGTCTTTCTCCTTCCTTAACAACGAGTGATAGGTGGTCTTTCTCCTTCCTTAACAACGGGTGCTGGTGCTGACGTCTTTCCATCATTGTTGTAAGACCCCGAAATTTTTAAATAAAAAGGAATTTCCTTTATTTATTATTTTGAAATAGTAAGGGTTGATTTGATTAATGTGGATAGTTAAGGGTTAAATACGCAAATATTTCAAAATAAGCAAGTGGTTATAAAATATTCATTGTTGTCGGGGAATATTCGTTTGGTCGTGGAATATTAAATGCGGTTAGAATATTCATACGACGGCAATGACCATATGTGGGCCCCATAACGGAAAGCGATTGGATGAAGAAAACGACAAATATAAGTTGTTTTTAAATAACTTGGCGTAGTTATTCACAATTATCTTGTTGGAATACCCGTTGGTTAAAACACACTAATACTGGCGTTGTCAACAAGAAGAAGATACCAGTATTGCACCAATTATTGATTCTTACGTGAAGGCACTACTCAATAATGGTTATGATAATTCTTATTCATTATTTTATTGAGTTAATAATTAACTGCGTTGATATTTTATATTCTTTGTTGTTTCAATAATTGTCATTACACAAGATTTTTCATTATCGAAGCAATAATTCATATTATCCGAATAATATTATTAGATAACATTATTGGCAATGTCTAGAAAGTTCATCTAAGGAGAGGTTTGGTCACCTAATAATTGCGGCCTTGAAGAAGAAGAAATTCTTATTGGAAAGCCCCCTCTTTCACAGAAGCGCTTGGTTGTTAATATTGTGATTCTCTGTAATATTATTTGTGAATAATTAATTATTGATTTATATGATGAGGAAAATATTGATTTTATGTGGATATAGATGGAGAAAATTTTTAAAATGACAATTGTTGAAAATTAATATTTTATCTTTTTACGATAAAATAATTCATTTAAATATATTATTTTAATAATATATTAATTCGGTGATATTTTTACAACGAATGTGGGATATATGAGTATACGAGGAGGAAGAGTATTTTTGTTGCAATAAATGTTTAAAACATGTTAAACATGTCGATTGGACCCCATTTATTGGTGAAATTTGATTATAGCTTGTAAAATTGCCCGTTTGTGGATTTTGGTCAATTTCTATTTCGAATTTGGAAAAACTTTCTTACGCAAAGTTGTAGAGAATTGAATTTCCTATAAAACACGCGAGATTCGAATTTTTCTGATGAAAGGGCTATTTATTATGAATTATTGAAGTTCAAAGCTCAAAATAATTAATTTTGGAAGTTTAAAATAATTTAAATTACAAAAACGTTTTTCTTACTTTTTGAGAGGTGGGCTACATGTGTGGCTGATGGTTGAGTGTGCGTATGAGGATTTTGAAAAATATAATAATATTTAATAAATTTTCTGCTTTGGTGTTCTAAGCAATTTCTATAAATAGGTGCTTAGGTTAGAATTGAAAATCACACGAAGCTGAAGTTTTCTCTCTATATTATCGGCGTATTCTTGTGAGTATTTTGAGTATACTTTGAGTATTGTTAGGCAGTATAAGTTCCTTCAAAGACTATATCAGGTGTTTCAAATTTAAAGTCTTGATCTTTCGAGGTAAGGGATGTTATTTTCTTCTCAAATGATATTATTTCTTCAATATCATTTATTTGAAATATTGGTTGGAACTTTTATCAAATTTGGAACTTTTTCATGTCGGGGTTACTATTCATGAATTACTATTCACGAAAGTTACTATTCATGAGTTACTATTCACGAAGTTACTATTCATGAGTTCTTATTCACGAGTTCTTATTCACGAGTACTATTCATGAAGTGTGAAGATGTTTTTTGTGGAATTTCTATCTTTTGGTGGTGTTGAGTTCTTATTCACGATATCTACGGTCTTATTCACGATACTGAGACTATTCACCGAAAAATAAAATTTCTTCTTTTCGTCCAAAATATCTATTCGGATACTAACTCGATTGTATCCATGTTTTGATCATTCTTGAATTTTACACCACTATGATTATTTTGAGGTATTTTTGGACGTGGATAAAACCAAGTACGAATCCTTAATCCTTAATCCTTGTCATTTTGTTTCTTTGGATTCGTTTCTTTAAAAAAAATATTTTCATCATCCTCGGTCTTAAATGATGATATTATGGAATATCTTTGGCACAGTAGTGCAAAGATGAATGATTTCTTAAGAATATCTTTGGCACAGTAGTGCAAAGATGAATGATTTGAAGAATATCTTTGGCCCGTAGTGCAAAGATGAAGCAGTGTTTAAATGAACATGACCAATCGATGAATATCTTTGGCTGTAGTGCAAAGATGAATATTTGATTCCGGATGTATATTGATTGATGTTACGAGGGATAAAAGATAGGCGATGAACTTTTAAATTCATACATGTAGAAGATAGTAGTTTGCATTCTCAACTTAACTCTTCTAATGAATTATTATTTCATTGCGAATATTGATTTAAAATTTGTTGTCTATTGTATTCTATTATATTTTTTCTGTTGAAGACTAACGATAATTTGTTGTATATTATCTTAGTCATAATATTCTTCTTGAGCTAGTTGAGCTCACCCTTTTCCTTTTTGTTCCATTTTTCTCGGGAGGCGAGAATATAGCGAGTATGCAAGTCGGGGTATGGAATGAAGGTTTTAGAAAGGATTGTTTAGTAGTCCTCACCATTTTTGTAAAATAATGTATCAATAAATGTGATGAGGATTTATTTGAGTATAGATATTGTCTAGAAGATAATATTTGTATTCAAACTCACAGTTTTACTGTTGTAATAATAAAGTTGTAGTTGTTTCTGTACCATGTATTGACAACTCAGAATAGGTGATGTATACCTATTTTGGGGGCGTCACAATTGTTGAATCTCCTCTTCTTAAAATGTCCATTCTTATTATTTTGGCCCTGATCACCACCGAAGTGGTTACCACTTCTGGCCTGTTGATTCCCTCCACGCTTGTTGTCACCGCTTCGATGACTGCTCTCATTGGTATTATCATTTTGCCGGCTGCTTTTTTTTGGTTGCGTTGTCTCGTTACCGCGTTCTACTAACTGAGCCCTATTTACAACATCTGAATACAAACACAGTTTATGAAAAACAAGATGTTGACGTATCTCCGGCTTTAATCCTCTTAAAAACATTCGCGTCATTCTCTCTTCATTATCTACCAAGTGGGACGCAAACCGGGACAACTCGGCAAACTTTGCTTCATACTGCGACATGGTCATATTATTTTGTTCCAACTTGATGAACTCCACCTCCTTCATGTGACGAATACTTTCGGGAAAGTACTTGTCGTTGAATAGTTCTTGGAACTTCTCCCAAGACATTTTCGGTGCGGCAGGTTGAGTACGCTTTACCGATTCCCGCCAGTAATCTGCCTCTCCTCTCAACATAAAGGCAGCAAAGGGAACCTTTTGCTCCTCGGAGCATCCCAAGACATAAAATATCTTGGTGATCTTCTTTATCCATGCTTCCGCCTTAAGTGGTTTTGGCTCTCCAATAAACTCCGGTGGTCCCAGCTCCTTGAACTGTTTAGTGGTGACCGTCCGAGAGTTTCCAGTGTTTCCACCTACTTTGGATAGGAGCCGCTCTCGCCTGCTGTTGCATGAATTGCATAAAGCCTCTGAACATTACATTATTCATCATTTGGTCAGTGTTATTTTTTGCATGAGGATTGTCGCCTTCCTAATGCACATTATCCTGATTATTGATATATGGTGAATCAACGGTCGCCTGTGCTCCATTGCTATTCTCAACATTCTCGGATGTCATTTTTAGATACTGCCACAAAACAAAAGGTTAATTGACATGCAACATATTATCCCTATATTCTGACCGACCAATTAAATACAAAAAAAAAACTTAGGTAGGTCATACTAGCGAAGGAATTCCCCGTCTCTCCCCTCCTTGTTCTAGTCTCACATCTTAGCCAGGGATCATATCCCTAAGCTTTGATACCAAATGTGACGCCCCCAAAATTAGGTATACATCACCCATCTTGAGTCGCCAGATACATGGTACAGAATTCAAATACAACTTAATAATACAACTGTCGTGTAAAACACGACAAAACATAAACTGTGAGTTTGAATACAAATATTGTCTATTAGAGAGTATACAAACTCAAAAGAAGTCCTCATTACAATTATTGTCACACTATTTAACAGAATAGTGAGGACTACTAATACTATCATCTGGTCCATCACTCCGTTCCCCGACTCGTCCCAACTATATTCTCATTTTCTGAAGAGAACAGTGAAATAAAGGGTGAGCTCAACTAGCCCACTAAGAAATATTATGACTAAGATAATGCAAAATAAATTATCATTAGCCTTCAACAGTGTTAAAATGATAAAATATAACAAACATCAAGTTTAACTGCAGCGGAACAAGCAATCCATTAGAAGAGTCAAGTAGAGAATAAAATCTACTATCTTCTACGGTTTAAAAGTTTTTCATGACTTTTATCGCTGAGACTCGGCTTAATAAATAATCCACATCATCGAATCACCCCTGCACTATGGCCAAGGATATTCTTTAGTATCACGACCACAAATTATCTCTCAAGACTACTGACCCAAGGACATTCGTGTATTCATTAATGGTCATGATCATGCCAACAATCGGTCCATCAATGCACTACGAGCCAATGAGGACTTTACCACATCATTTATAACATTACTACCATGATTACAATCGAATAATCCACGGTCATAATAATACCAAGTCCATATATGCACTACAGGCCACAAATGACTTTCAACATAATATAAACATGAGGATGATGAGAATGATATAAGAATTCAATAAAACAAGTTTAAGAATTAATTTATCCAGGAACTGATAATGTCCAAATTGTCAACATGATACTGCTTTGTAGAGTAAAATTCAAGAATGCTCAGAAGAATATTTTTATAAAAAGATACTGGATGAAGCGCAAATATCAAGGATATTCCACTAATTTCATGGAGTATAGAAGTCAAAACTTTAACCAACTGAGTATAATAACGAATGGAATAACAAAAGAAATCACTATGCATGCAGTACTTCGCATAGACATGTTATTCCAATAGATTAATAAGTAACGGAACCATGTCAGGCAAAATTCACACCGACAGGATGTTCTAACAACATAATAATAATGGAACCAGGTCCGGCGTAAACGCACAGACAGGATATTCCAACAGAATAATAATAAAGACGGAATCAGGTCCGGCGTAAATGCACAGACAGGATATTCCAACAGAATAATAATAAAGACGGAATAATAGAGGAATGTCACCAAGTATAAGATAGTCCGCGTATACTGGTTATTCCAGCAGAATAATAAAGAATGAAATAACAGAAGTTCTCTTCATGAATACAAAAGAAATAATACCCCTTACCGTAAGAGAAACTGAATATAAGAGTAGGGAAGTAGCTGAATACTTTTCTATAATTTCTTTATAATTTCTCTCTCTAGAGTTTTAGTGAATTCGTAAGAAATAATGAAGGAATGAGCTTCTATTTATAGAAGAATGGACTGCATAGTAACTAGTTCATGAACGGTCCAGATTGATTTACTTTTAAACGGACCGTCCAGATTTAAAGCAAAATCTTTTAAATAAAATATAATATATTCTATTTTTCAAAAAAAACAAAACTTATAAAATATATATATATTTATAATTACTAATCATCCACTTGATTTTGCTGACAAACTCCTCCATAAAAACCCACTCACACATTTAATATACGTATATATATTCCACTTTGTCAACTTTTCCAAATATATATATATTATACCCACCATCTTCATTTTTTTCTTCTTTACACACACACGTATCAACATGCACACACACATCACACTCACACACGTATAATATATATATATATATATATATATATATATATATATATATCAGTATAATCTTCTACCGATTATTTTGAAAAAGCGGGTAAATGGGTGTCTATAAAATAAGAAAAAGCGAGTGACTTCTCACGTAAGCATCAATAATCAATACTGCAGTGCTCTTCTTTGTGCGACTACGCGTATTCATTGTACTTAAACACACGTGTGTTTCAACAGTTAACGGTAAAACTTCCGTCGTTATTTTCATAAAGTATTTTTGTCGTTTCATCAATCCGACAATAATTCCGTTGTGGGGACCACCAATGATTGTGTTATTGTACGAATATTCCCTGTTAAAACGAATATTCCCCGACCAATCGAATATTATATAACAACTTGCGTACTTTGCAAAATTTATAAATATTACCCATAACTATAACATTATATCAAATTTATTCCATAATATTCAAAAATGATATTTATAGAAAATTCATCTTTATTTATAAAAGTTGGGGTCTTACATCGTTTGTCCGCTCCGACCCAGAAAGTGAAGTAACAAAGAGATTTATGAAATGCCTTGTGTGGCATAATGAAAAACGAGAAAATTCATTAAGTGAATTAGAACGGGAATTAGAAAGATTAATTGTATCGATCATGTGATCTCGTATAAGTAATTAATACGCTCGTGGACTTGTAGTAACACTTTTGTAGAGATTAATTCACGACATGTTTAACGAGTTAGCGTCGGCAGCACGGCAAAAAAGCGCACTGATCTTTTGCATTTGTTAAGACCACCACCCATTGGCCCCAACAAAGACAAACTAAGCGCAATGCGACATCGATCGATTTGAGTTAGTAACTTTCTTCTAGTAATCTTTGAATTGGGAGACAATTGTGTGAGATGTGTAACATGGATGAAACCATATGATAGGAGTATATTACAATATGTTATGTCCAACAACGGAATTGTTAATCCGTTAATTAATGTTAATTAATTGTGGTGGAATATGGATTACTTGATAATTAATTAAGTAATATACGATTGGTATTATTTGCAATATATATAGATGAATAATGATTATGGAAGTCTATAACTACATTAATTAATTGTTGGATTAATTAATATTGGTGTTAATTAATTAAGGAAGTGCATAATTTATTTATTTAACATAAATAAGTAAGTTATTAATATAATAATATTATATTCACCGTTATGTGTATATAAGTGCTATTACAACTCTACTATATAGTGTAGTGTGACTATATATTAAACTATAGTATTTTAAGTAGTGATTAATCATGGAAGGAATAATTTATTTATTTAACATAAATAAATAAGTTATTAATATAATAAGGTTATAATATGGTTATATGAGTAGTAGGGTTAATTATGGAACTACCCGGACAATAATACCTGACTGCATTATTTTATTTCGTATATTTACTGTACATGGATTATATGATGTGAGTGTATAATTTATCCTTAAAATCCTAATATGGTAACGGTTGTACATTAAGATTTCATTATGGGGATTTAAATAAACCAAACTAAGCCTAGATAACTAGATTGCTGAGTTCTCTCCTTTTTGTCCCAAAATGAAAGTCACCAAGTACATGAACAGTAGCTGAGTTTGATTTCACGTCTTCTTCCACAAGGCTAAATCCTAGATGATCATGGCTAGCTAGGTGGTTGGTATGGAGTGGTTGAACCAACCTCCTTGAACCATTGTTTCATTGCATTACACCATGAGCTCAAGTTTTGTGTAACACCAATGCCCAGTCCAAAACTCTTCTATAAATAACAACCATGTTCATCAGTTGATGTTCTTGAAATTGTCTGAGAATTGTCAAGTGTGAGGGTGAGAGCTTACATGCATTCTTAGAGCTTAGGAGTTCAATTGGAGCAAGTTTCATTCATATTGCAGAGGTATAAATCCTCTTTCCTTGTTGCCATTTTCATTCTCTGTAAAGAAATTGGAGGTTTAGTCTTGAATTTCAAATTCTTGAATTCATGGAATTATATGTTAAGGAGGTTGAGTAATGTTTAATTAGTTGTTATATGATCATATAAGCATGTTGCAATTGGTTTATAAGTGTTTAAAACCCATTTGGTGCATAAACTTTGAGATTTGGCGGTCGATTCTTGAAGCAGACTCGCTACTGAATCGAACTGGCCATGCAATTGCGCTACATTTTATGATGAGAAGCCTTGACCTTGCAATTGCCTTGATTCTTAATTCAGTTGTAGTTTCTGTTTTGAAATCTGTTATAGTACCATATCTTGTGATAGCATGCCATCATGTTTTAAGGGTATACATAGATATATAAATCTAATGTGAGCATGTTTAGACTAGACTTGCATGATTAAATGAAGGTGTATGGTTTAAATGGAGAGTTGAACCTTAAGTTTTAAAAACAAACTATGTAAAGATCATGTTCTACAAATTATGAACCTAGTAAGCTATACATGACTGATTTTGCACATAGATGAACATGTTGTAGTATACATAGTCGTCTTGAGCATGAACAAACTTATTAAGCCTAGTGTTAGAAATGTTTTCAAGGAAAGACTTAGCCTAGTACGCTAACTTACATGATTCCTACATGTTGTATATTCTGACTTTGCAAAGCATGTTAATGTAACTTAGACATACATGAATAAACCTTTAGATTGTGTTTATATGATCGACAATAAAGCATGAACATGTTGAGTGAATTAGTATACTTTACAAATGAAAATATGACCTTTGAATAGGAATATTGTCATGTTACCTTGAGGACTAGAATCTGACATTTGTGATCATATTTAATTACACTCTTAGACACGCTCATGTAGTATAAACATATATATACCATGCTTAGGTAGTACGTTTCAAGAAACGCGTGAATAAAACCTATTTTCAACTAAAGCGATATTAGTTTCACATATATGTTGTGAATACTCGTACGCATGCTTAATATGAGTTTTAGAACTATCTTGTATGATTAGAAAGCAAGCATGCTAGACCTTGTGAATCCATAACCTCGAATGGCCTTAAATGGTTTAAGTGTTTAATTTAGAAATATGTTATAAAAGGGAACCTAGATGTACTTGAGAAACATGAAAAGACCTTTAACATAACATATATACCATGTGTGAGGGTTTTGGTCAAGACGAACAGAAAACAACGCAGTTAGACTAAGTCTTGGCATGGCTGGGGATCAGTAGAACAAGATTGCAAAAGCAACGATCCACAACTAAGTTTTGTTTTGGGTCTGATGTTTGACATATGCCTATGTGATGACTTTAACTTGTATTATATGATCAACATGCTATGTAATGTGTTAAGGAACATGCCATATGATAGAAATAAAGGTTGTTCATTGTTGATCGATTTCGCAATCAATGAATACGTGCAAGTATACACGATCAACAAGTAATAAAGTGAAAGTAGAGTATCGTTCCCACGAGGAATTATTTAATAAAAATCACTAAGTGCTAATTCTTAACCAAACTAATTTTATTTAAACAATCTCAAATCGTGATTTTTCTAATTAAGAAAACTAAATTAACTAATTAAACTGAATTGCTTTATGACTGAATTCAAATAAATAAAGGTTAAAACTTTAATATCCCCAATTATGAACTATAAACCAATTATCCAATTATCCCAATTATTATGCCTACTGAATTATTAACAGGAATTCTCAAATGTCAAAAGCCCTTTTTCAAGTGATCAATTGACTTTTATTTAATTCAGATTAATCTTGCTATATTCCTATGCAAAATAATTGAATTAAACTCCTTCAATTCCAATTCCTTATGTGTTACATGCGGTGAACAGATATTTTCATTCAACTCACAAACCTAATTATTCACCATGCAAATAACTAAGTCACATGTTATCATGCCCAGTTCTAACTCTAGAATTCCTTTTTCAATTCCTTCTAGAGTAACAAGGTAATTATTGATCAAATAATTAAGCAATAAGCACAAGACAAGATAAACAATTCACTTAGACATAAAATGTGAGACCCCGGATTTTTATGAATAAATATTTAATTTTCTCGAAATAATTTTTTAAATATTATGGTGTGGATTTAATATAATGTTATAGTTGTGGGTAGTATTTATAAATTTTGCAAAGTACGCAAGTTGTTATATAATATTCGATTGGTCGGGGAATATTCGTTTTAACAGGGAATATTCATACAACGGCACAATCATTGGTGGACCCCCACAATGGAATTACTGTCAGATTGAGAAAACGACAAAAATACTTTATAAAAATAACGGCGGAAGTTTTATCGTTAACTGTTGAACTACCCGGTCGTAAAAGTACAGTAATATGCGTGGTTGCATAGTAGCACACGGTATTGATTATTGATGCTTACGTGAGAAGTCACTCAGTTATACTCAATTATTGGTACGAGAATTGTTGCATAATATCTCTCATATTATTGATTGATTATTGTCACAAGATATCATCGCATAATATGTTATTTTATTAAATCAATAATTCAGACGACAAAGTTATTCATATTATTAAATTACAATATTTACAATGTCTAGAAGTTCTGTCAAGGAGAGGTTTGGTCACCTAATTGCGCGTCAATAGGGAGAAATCCTTATTGGAAAGCCCCCTTTTTCTTGGGAACGACATGGTTGATAAATATTGTGAGTTATAATATTAATGATGAATGTTATTAAAATTGAAGTTGTGTTCGGAGTTGAATTTGGAGACACGGACGTGATATTTGAGTCCGAAAATGACGAAATTAGTAAAAATATTCTATAAACACAAAATTTTCCAGAATTGACTATTTGGTCAAAAAGTCAACAGTTGACTTTTTCGGGAAAAGTCAAACTATTGATTCACATGATTGAACTATTGATTCACATTATTTACTATTAGGGGAGTTCGTGAAAGATTGATAATACTTGCAGGACTAAATTAAAAATGAAAGAAAAGTTGGAGGTATTGTACTGTAATTTTCGAGCCCCAAAACGTGCAATTATCGAAACTATATTTTTCTATAAATAGAAGCTCATTCTTCCTTCATTTCTCACCAATTCACAAAAGCTTTAGAGCGATTATTATAGAGAGAAATTATAGAAAGAAAAAGAGAAGTCTGTTACCTCACTATTCCAGTATCCAGTTTTTCTAAAGGTAGGGAATATTATTTGTTGTACTCGTATGGAGTATTATTTCTTTCTTATCCATGAAGAGAACTTCTGTTATTCCATTCTTTATTATTCTGTTGGAATAATCGGTATACATGGGCTACCCTATACTTGGTGAAATTCTTCTGTTATTCCATTCTTTATTATTCTTCTGGAACATCACATGCATGCGCTTACGTCGGACTTGGTTCCATTTATTTATCATTCGTTAGATCATCTGTCATGCATGCGTTTTTATGGGATTCGGTTAAAATCTTTATTATTACATTGGAATATCACCGCTGCATGCGTTTTATGGCCGGACGAATTCGTTATTTATTATTCATTGGAATAACCTTTGCACATGCGATTACATCGCATGCTAGGTGATTTCTTTTGTTATTCCATTCTTTATTATACTCCGTTGGTTAAAGTTTTGACTTCTATATTCCATGAAATTAGTGGAATATCCTTGATATTCTTGCGCTTCATCCAAAGATCTTTTCATTGAAATATTCTTACGAGCATTCTTGAATTTTACTCTATAAAGCGTTATCATGTTGACAATTTGGACGTTATTAGTTCCTGGATAAATTAATTCTTGAACTTGTTTTATTGAATTTTTATATCATTGTCATCATCCTCATGTTTATATTTGTTGAAAGTCATTTGTGGCCTATAGTGCATAGATGGACTTGGTATGATTATGACCGTGGATTATTGATTGTAATCATGGTAGTAATGTTACAAATGATGTGGAAAAAGTCCTCATTGGCCCGTAGTGCATTGATGGACATTGTTGGCATGATCATGACCATTATTGAATACACAAATATTCTTGGCCCGTAGTGCATGGATAATTGTGGTCGTGATACTAAAGAATATCCTTGGTCAGTAGTGCGAGGGTGATTCGATGATGTGTATTATTTATTGTCGAGTCCCGATGATAAAAGTGATGAAAAACCTTCTAAATCATAAAAGATAGTAGATTTTATTCTCTACTTGACTCTTTTAATGGATTGCTTGTTCCGCTGTAGTTAAACTTGATGGTTGTTATATTGTATCAGTTTAACACTGTTGAAGGCTAACGATAATATATTCTCCATTATCTTAGTCATAATATTTCTTACTGGGCTAGTTGAGCTCACCCTTTTACTTTTATTGTTCTCTTCAGGAAATGAAAACGTAGCAGGGACTAGTCGGGGAACGGAGTGACGGACCAGATGATAGCATTAGTAGTCCTCATTATTCTGTGAAATAGTGTAATAATAATTGTAATAAGGACTCCTTTTGAGTTTGTATAATCTCTAGTAGACAATACTTGTATTCAAACTCACAGTTTATATTTTGTCGTATTGTACACGACAGTTGTATTATTAAGTTGTATTTGTATTCTGTACCATATATTTGACGACTCAGAATAGGTTATGTATACCTATTTTGGGGGCGTCACATAAAATAATTGAAATAAATCTAATTACTAATTTATAGACATAAAAGGTTCAATTGAAATCTTAATAAAAGAGTTAGTTCATAATTAATGAATTAAAACCAAGAATCCACAACTGAATAAACATTAAAAGATAGAAGTAAGAGAAGAGAAGAGAATAAAATCTATTGTCAGTAGTCTTGAGACTCCTCTTTCGCTCCTGCTTTGAATCTTCAATGGTCTCCAAGTTGCTTCAATCTCCAAAACTAATAAGAACTAGGGTTTATGTTCTAATCTAATGGAGTGTATCTCTAATCTATTCTATCTAATACATCATGTATTTATAGGTTACAAGTCTAATTTTTAGCTTAGGAACAAACCCAATCCAATTTGGAGTCAAAAATGTGTCAAAATTCGCCCCAAAACGCGTCCAAGCCTAACCAGACCCTTCCTCAGCGCCCCAGCGCTGGGCACGGCGCTGGGATTCTGCCCCCTAGCGCCCCGACGCTGCAAATAGGCATGAAATGGGCGCCCCGGCGCTGGAACATTTTCTGACATTTTCTGCTCCAATGTCCTTTGGGAAAATGTCCATAACTTCTTCGTCTGAACTCCGATTTTGATGATTTTAGATTTTCCGGAAAGAAGAGACATAGATCTACAACTTTCATTCTTTGCGTTTTTCGAAATAATGTCCGGAGCAATACTCAAATAGGCTCTGAAGTGACTGCTGTGTAAATGGCAAGCTAAAAACGCGAATCTAGCCACCCCGAACGTCGATCCAAGTAACTTTTGTCCCAATTTCTACAAAACAATGTAAAACATGCATGAATAGACACAAACACTTAAAATTAACCAAAAGATTTAGCTCAAATGCACTCAATTATGAGTATAAAACTCACTCATCATTCATAACTTTCGAATAATAAGACCAAAAGAATGTTTACATGATATCGAAACAAAGTTACATGCGTTGAACTTGTGATGATGTACAAACTGATTTTGTATCATATGTGAGTACTTGAGTCATGACAAGCTTGATTAAAGACTGTGTTAGCTAATGAACCTTGTATACATATAATACGCTATAAATAGGATTTGAAAGGTTGAGTTATTAACGTGGATAAACTACGCTTAAGGCAAGTTTTTCTAAACCTATCTTATTACATTGTGCAAGCATCTTTGATTCGGCTAGATTATGCTTAAACCCTTGTGAAAACTATTATCCATGCGAACTTAGTATTGTCCTTGAATATTGTGAAAGTATCTATGCCATTTGATTCGGCTAGATTATATGCATGTTTATAAAACTGTCCAAACTAATTGATTGGTGCGGAAATCTGAAAACTGAGTTGAACAACCCTTATGGTAAGGGGATTGTATGTTGTTGGAAACCCCAATACATGAGTATATTATTACTATAGGGTTATGCATAACATGGAGTATTGTAGACTGATCCTCTATAATACTTGTTCTTTTGGGTTATCAGTTTAATATTGATGATTCTAGTAGATGTTCAATAGTCCTTAGTGACTACTCAGTATAAATCGTTTATTCAGTTGGATACCTTGATAGTCTTTGAATTCATTTATATCTATTGATTTATATTGAATTGTCATTCTTATTCCAAGAATTGTTGATAATTCTCATTCATGATGTTATTCTAACACTTTGAACTATCATAGAAATAAACCTTCGATATTTCAAACCTTGTGATAAATATATCCTATACCCTCGTTGTACATTACTTGTTGGGCAATTTGTGCTCATCCTTGCTTATTTAAAACCTTTCACTAAAGCGCGCGAGCAGGAGGTGTATCTCAGAAGGAAGGCAAGGGCAAGCGGCAAGGCTACCACCACTAGCTTGTCCCTTTCATGTTTAAATTATGATGTTGTTGTATTAAGACTATGTTTAAACTTAAGTAGATTTATGTAATAAGTCGTTATTCGGTATTATTATGTAATCTATTAAGTACTGTAGGTTACGAGACTTGGGGGAATAATTATAATAAAATATTGTATATTATTCTAAATTAGATCTTTCGTTGCAAATATATGATTTTAGTTGTTATGGTAATATTTTGAAAAAGTGATGAACCAAATTTGGGTGACCAAGTGAAGGTCAGAATTTGGGGGCGTCACACCATCAAATTTCCATGTGCAAAGAGGATATACCGAAGACGGCGTTCATTACGCATCGTTTGGTATATGCCTATAAGAAGATGACCTTTGGCCTAATCAATGTCGGAGCCACATACCAGAGGATGATGAACTTTGACTTCAGACATCAATTGGGCAGGAACATGGAGGTGTACGTCGATGACATGATTGTCAAGAGCATGCTTGTGCAAAACCACTTAGATGATTTGGAAGAATGCTTTCAGACTGTTCGTCAGCACAACTTGAGGCTGAATCCTACTAAGTGCACCTTCGAATTGGGAGCTGGCAAGTTTCTGGGTTATCTTGTCAATCAGAGCGGAATTGATGCCAACCCAGAGAAGATTCAGGCAATCTTGAATATGAAGACTCCTCAGTCATTTAAAGATGTCCAACGTCTGACTGGAAGGATTGCAACTTTGAGGAGATTTATGTCCAAGTCGGCAGAAAGGTGTTTGCCGTTTTTTGATACATTGAAAGGGAAGAAGAATGCGAAGACGTTCCAGTGGACTTCGGAATGTGAAGACGCCTTCCAGAGTATAAAGACCTATTTGACTTCGGCACCATTGTTGGTGAAGCTCGCTCCTGCTGAGCCTCTGTATTTGTACTTAGCAGCTAGTTCGTTGGTTGTAGGAGCAGTTTTGGTGCGTGAAGTAAGGGGTAAGCAGCACCCGATTTTCTACGTAAGTCATGTTCTTAGGGATGCTGAAACAAGGTACCCAAATATTGAAAAATTTGCCTTTACTTTGATGATAACTAGTCGAAAGCTTAAACAATATTTCCAGGGTAGGTTGTTAGTGGTATATACAGATCAGCCTTTAAAAAAAATTATGGGCAAACCTGAAGTTTTGGGGAGATTAGCTGCATGGACGATGGAGTTGTCCCAATTTTTTTATTGAATATCATCCTTGAACAGCTATCAAGGGGCATGCCTTGGCTGATTTTGTGGTCGAGTGTTCGTTTTCTGAAGCGGATGAAGTCGTGATGTGGTCGAGAAGTGCGATAGAAGCGATTCGAGTTCTTCACCAAGCAGAGCTCGTGGACGCTGTATGAAGATAGGTCTTCTACTTCGGACATCAGTGGAGCAGGGATCATTTTGACAAGTCCGGAGGGATTCAAAGTCTGTTGAGCCATCGATTGAGTTGAAGAGCAAAGCAAAGTATGAAATTTGTCTGCTAGCGAGAATTACGATGGCTAAAAGTCTCGAAGTGCAGAGGATAGTCATCTTCAGTGATTCTCAGTTGGTCGTCAAACAAGTCTCAAGGGAATATGAAGCTCGAGGTCATAGAATGGTCAAGTACTTGGCAGAATTGAAAGATCGGCTTCAATATTTCCAGTCATATGAGTTCCAAGGAGTCGAGCGTAATGACAATTCTATCGCCGATGCACTCTCAAAGCTGGCCATTACGGATGCTAACATTTTTGATGGGTCAGTTTACTTAGAAATTTTGCAACATCCTAGTGTTCAACATGAATCGGTAATGTGCATTGATCGCTCCAACTGCTGGTTGACTCCATATCTGGAGTATCTGGCAGATGGCGTCTTACCTTCGGATCAGATGCTGGCCAAAAAAATCAAATAAAAAAGTGTTAACTTCGTTCTGATAGATGGAGATCTTTTTCGAAGGGCCTTTTCATCTCCACTGCTGAAATGTTTAACTCCGTCCGAAGCTGATTATGCCCTTCGAGAAGTTCACGAAGGCATCTGTGGCGACCATATGGTTGCTAAGTCATTAGCCTACAAAATACTTTGTCAGGGATACTACTGGCCTACTATGTTCAAGGAAGCTACGGAGTACGTCAAGAAGTGCGAGAAGTGTCAACTCAACAGTCCGATCCCACATCAGCCACCAGGAGAGCTATACTCAATTTTATCTCCTATACCCTTTGCTGTCTGAGGGGTTGATATACTGGGTCCATTGCCGAAAGCTAAAGGTCAGGTCAGTTTTGTTATAGTCGCCATTGATTATATGACCAAATGGGTTGAAGTAAAGCCACGTAGGTTAATAACGGAACAAGAATGTTTAAAGTTCATGAAGGAGTTAGTAGTGTTTCGTTTCGGAATTCCTAAGGTGGTGGTATCGGACAACAGACGTCATTTTGTGGGATCAAAATTTGAAGCATTTTTGAAGGAACTGGGAATTCAAAGATGAAAGACTTGATGAGCTCATCCACGATCAAACGTCAAGTCGAAGTGACCAATGTAACAACGCTTCAATGGGATTAGCGTGCAGATGGATGAAGCAAAGGAAGATGGCGGAGGAGCCGCTTTCGGCGTGTTATGGGCTTATCGGACCACACCGAGGACTCTGATGGGGATTCACCTTCGGTGGCCTATGGTGCGATGCCTTAGTTCCAGTAGAAATTGGATCTCTAAGTCTTTGGGTCAGTCAATTCAAAGAGATTTATAACGAAGAAGGGCTGAAGGTCAATCTAGATTTGCTCGAAGAAGTCAGAGAAACAACCTTGATCAAATTGGCGGCCTATCAACGAAGAGTGGCTAAGCATTACAATAAGGGGGTAAAGCTTCGCAGATTTGAAGTGGGAGATTTTGTTCTCAGAGAAGTCGAAGCATCTACGCCTCAGAACTTGGGAAAGCTGGTGCCGAACTGGGAAGGACCGTATGAAGTTATTAAAGTACCAAAACCAGGGACTTATCGGTTGAAGGCATTGGACGGATCAGAAATCAAGAATACTTGGCATACTGGCAGGCTTCGGAAGTACTTTCAGTAGATATAGTGATAGTATACCGGAAGTCTGTAAATGTTTTGTTAGGAGAATGCATATTATGATTTGATGTTTTAATGTATATGTTCATGATTATTTGTAAGGTCCTTTAATGAATATATGTACAAGGACTTAGTGATAGATCAAAGTTGTTAGGTTGATCTAATCTTTCAACATGTACCATTCTGATAAAGAATGTATAGATAGAAAGATCAAAACTGTTAGGTTGATCTTAAGATGTAATAGATTAGTCTTGAAGAAATTGTAGTGCATCAATCTGATCAACATTGCAGGAGTCAAGGCAGAAAACGTAGAGCCTGAAGATCGTAGTGTGCCTGCCTTGAAGGGGACTCTTCGGAAATCGTAGAGTGGTCCCAACGTTTGCCGAGCCAACTCCACGGTCGCAGTATGCTGAAGGAAACATGAAGTTTACAAGTCAAAGATAGTAGTGTGCTCTCGGGAACGTAGAGTCAACAACACGAGCAAGTGAAGATCGTAGTGTGCAAGGGTTTAAGGGAAATCGTAGTGCTCTCGACTGATAGCATCGTAGTGTGCATAAATGTCAAAAACGCTACGATCTAAATCGTAGAACACCACGATCCAAATCGTAGAGTATCATCTGTCTCATGTCAGAAAACGTCGAGCCTTGTGATCTGTGTTTTCAAAAAGTGAGGAATGGATCCCAGATGCTGCAGTGCTCATCAGTCCCAGGATATATGAAATATCCTTAGTATGCAACAAAGAAGCGTATTGAAGAAGCTAAGGATAGTACCATGGGTAAGAGGGACAAAACACCTTTCCAGGTGGTAGGTGAGAAAACAGCCTGCAGTGTCAGTGGGCCAGAAAGCAGAATTCAGAAGATGTGCAGAAATGTCTCCATCACAGTACAGAAAGTTCAGATGCATTTAATGCCACAACGGATGGATCCAACGGATAGTTTTCAACATCACATATATACAGATCAGACAGATGAGAGAGAATTAAGAAAGCAATTAAACAAACAACGTGAACATCTCTCTCAAGCCCAACTCTACGATCTGAGATATTGCAAAGCTTGCTCAGCTACTCAGTTCTTTAGAACAAGTGCTTACACAGCGACTGAGTAGCAACCATCAAGAACACAACGTTATCAACCAACTGAAGAAGAGTACCAAGTCTGCTGGACTTGAAGAGTTCTTAGTGAACTGTAAGAAAGCCAAGTCTGCTGGACTTGAAGAGTTCAAGAGTGAACTAAGAAGTTCTAGCATCTTTGGTCTCAGAAGGAATCTGTGTGATTCAGAAGTTGTAACAGACATCCTTAGTGGATATCCTACTCGTTGAGTAGAAGAGTGGACTAGGAGCTTTAAGTGCTCTGAACCACTTAAAACGACTATGTCATTTACATTCACATCATAACTGTTATAACTGCCATAACTGCCTCACCCTCATTACTCCAGTGCTTGGTAAAGAAGATTAAAACTAATATTAATTCTGCTAAGTTTTAATCACTATCAAAGAACTAGTTTAAAAAGAAAAGATTGTTAAATATCTATTCAACCCCCCCTTCTAGATAACTATTGTGCCAACTAGGAACTAACAATTGGTATCAGAGCAGGTTCTATTTTACAGCTTACAAGCTTTAGTAAATCCAATGGCACTCGTACCAAGCCAATCCAGGACCGGGGGAGGCAGAAAACCACCAATGTGTAACAAGGATAAATTTGCTAATTGGAAAGTCAGGATGCAAGCATACATGGACTCAATAAATGAAGATCTATTTGTGACCCTTTAAAATGGGCCCTACACTCCAACCAAGCTTGCACCAACCACTGACGATCCAAACCGTATACAGATCAAAGTTAAGGAAGAGTGGACAGGCAACGAGAAGAGAGTTGTCCAACTTGATAAGAAGGCTAAGAACATCCTGTTCCAATCCTTAGAGGACGATCTGTTTGAAAATGTTGTAAACAGCAAAATAACTAAGGAAGTTTGGGAAGCACTTACGATCATGCACGAAGGAGGCTCAAGAAGTCGAGAGAACAAGCGATCTCTCTCGACACACAAAGATATGAAATGTTCGCACATGTGCAAGGAGAAAACGTGACTACAACCTATGAAAGATTCAACGTTCTGCTCAACTCTCTACGAGCGTATGGGAAGATCTATCCTAACAAGGATCTAACCATAAAGTTCATGAGAGCCCTACCGAGCAGGTGGGATGCAAAGACCACAACAATAAGAGAATCAAAGAATCTTAATGAGATGACAGTTCAACAACTGTATGGAAATCTTCTAACCTACGAACTGGAGCTGACCCAACGCGCCGAAACTTTATCAGAAGGAAGAAGAAAGGATAAGGGTGTTGCTCTCAAGGCAAATGAAGGTGTATCAAAAGTCATCACTGAGATTGACTCTGATGATGATGAAGACGATGAAGATGACTTTGCTATACTGGTAAAGAGACTAAGAAGGTTCATGCGACAAGGCAGAACCAGCAAGCCAAAGAAAGTCAGCAAGGAACAAATGAATAATTTATGCTACAACTGCAAGAAACATGGTCATTTCATTGCCAACTACAACAAGCCTATCAAAGAAGAACTAAAGAAGAAATCTCATGCAAACAAAGAATACAAAGGAACCAAAAGGCCTCAGAAAAGAGACAAAGGCCTGGTTGCCGGAGGATCGTGGAGTGATTTAGATAATGACTCAAATGCAGACTCTGGAGATGAGGAAGAACCACATATGGCCAATCTGTGCTTAATGGCCAAACATGCAAAGGACAAACAAACCCTAAACATACATGATGTAAGTCTCGATGAGGTATTTGATTTTAATTCTCCTGATGGAGATATAAGTGACTTAAGAACTGCTTTGCATGGCATAACCACAGATCTACATCAATACATGAAGTGGTTCAGTGTCTTGTCTAAAGATCATTCACTTCTTCAAGAGGAAAAGAAGAGAGTTCAAGAAGAGCTTGAAACAGCCCTTCTAAGTACCAATCTTCTGTCCAAGCTTGAGGCTGAGAATGAAACTTTAAAACAGACAAACACACTCAATGCACAAAGAGAATCTAAGCTAACCTCTAAAATTGAGGATCTAGAGAAGACTATCTCTTCATGGAACAAATCTTCATCATCCATGGATACTTTTTTCTCTAGTCGAGAAGCATATTCGATGTATCAGTCCAGCTTTGGGGAATTCATCTCAGAACCTTGTGTGGAAAAGACAATGGAAACTAGCACTAGTAATGCCTCAAGTTTTGGTAGAGGCATTACCTTTGTGAAATCCTCACAGTTGGAAGATCCAGTTCAACCTTGTTCTACTGTTTCTAGTTATATTCAGAGAAGTAAAGGATCTCACGCTGGTCTGGGTTTCATAAAGGAGAAAAGTAACCCAACCTCTACTCACCAACCTCGAAGAATCGTAGAGTCAAGCAAAACCAACTCTACGAATCAACTGGGAAGGTACAGTAGAGGTAAGGCACACTCATCACTATTTATGAAACCTAAGGACACGTGGAAGAAAGAGAATCAGTTTAACAGAAGGTTAACTAAGGAACCACACAAGTCCAAGTGGAAGATGAATCACCACACACACACAGGCATGCATCATAATAGATGTTTCATATGCAATAAATATGGTCATAGGGCTACAAAGTGTTATTATAACTTCATGCATGTGAGACCCAAGATTAGACAAATTTGGGTCCCCAAAGGCACTAACAATGAAGGACCCATGCAAATATGGGTACCAAAATGAAGGTTCAAATGTTTTGACAGAAAAGAGCTCCACGACATCAACATGGTATCTCGGACGGTGGATGCTCAAGGCATACTGACAGGAACAAAGCTCTACTATCTAACTATGTGTAGAAAGGAGGGTCCTCGGTCATCTTTGGAGATAATACTCAAAAGGCAAGACAAGAGGATTTGGCTCTCTTTGGCAATGGTGTAGTATCTTTCAAAGAAAGTAGCTTATGTGGAAGGACTCCAACACAACCTTCTAAGTATCAGCCAACTCTGCGACAAGGGTCATCAAGTAACATTTCTCAACAACCAATGTCTAGTCAGAGATTTAAAGACATCTGCCATAAAGTTGACCAGAATAAGAGAAGGAAATGTCTACACAGTAGATCTTGGTCAACTAAGCTCTGATGAGACAATATGTTTTCTGGCAAAAGCGTCCGAGGAAATGAGCTGGCTATGGCATAGAAGGCTATCTCATTTAAACTTCAAAAGCATGTCCAAACTGGCATCAAAAGACCTCATAGCTGGTCTACCCAAGTTCAACTTTGTGAAGGAAAGGCCATGCAATGCCTGCCAGCTTGGAAAGCAAACCAGAAGCTCATTCAAGAGCAAGACTGCCAACTCCATTGACAAACCCCTACATCTGCTCCACATGGATCTCTTTGGGCCAATCCCAACAACTACTCTTGGAGGAAAAAGATACTCTCTAGTCATAGTCGATTTACTCACACCGATTCATATGGGTATTTTTCTTAACCTCAAAGGATGAGACAAGCTCGAATTAATCAAGATGTTCGGGGGTGGTGATGAACGAGAAAGGAGAGAAAATCAAGGCCATAAGGAGTGATCATGGAAGAGAATTCGATTTCTCAGAAATAGAAAAGTTTTGCTCAGACAATGGCATCAGTCATAACTTCTCAGCTCCACGAACTCCTCAACAAAATGGAGTTGCTGAAAGAAAGAATAGAACCACGATAGATTTGGAAGGACTCTACTAGCAAAGTAGCCTAGTCTGCTGGATACTTCAAGCGTAAGTCATCAACACCGCATGCCTACACGTAAGCAGATCATTAATTCACTCTACGATCAAGAAGACACCCTACGAACTGTGGAAAGGAAGGAAGCCGAGTGTCAGCTATTTCCATGTCTTTTGTTGTGCATGCTATATTCTAAACAATGGAAAGCGATGTCGACAAAATTCCATTTCAAGTCGACGAAGGATTTTTCTTGGGTATCGCAATGACAAAGAAAGCTTATTGTGGTGTTTAAGAAGACCTTTGAATGTCAAAGTCTCAATACACATTATCTTTGATGAAACTGACTTAGACAAAGCAGTGCCTCAAGACACTACGACCAATAGTGCAGACCCTACGAATTAAATCGTCGAGCTCAACACTACGATCATAGTGCCAGATAGTGAAATCGTAGAGCATGATAATGAAATCATAGAGAGGTCCATCCAAGACAATGAGCCTCCACCAAGAAGAAGAAATAGACCTTGAAGATTTAAGACAGAGAAGGCATCAGACGTATGTCCCAACCGGTAACAGATGATGGGAAGAGATCACACTCGGGATCTAATCATTGGAGATCCGAGTGCCAGAGTCAAAACAAGAGCCGCTACTTAGAATGAATGTTTTTATCTAAGCTTCCTATTACAAATAGAGCCAAAGAAGATAGAGGATGCTATGGAAGACTTCAGCTAGATAGAAGCAATGCAGGAAGAGCTCAACCAATTTAAACGAAGTAAAGTATGGAGATTGGTACCAAGACCAAAGAGCCATCCTGTGATAGGAACTAAGTGGGTCTTCAGAAACAAAATGGATGAAGATGGGATCATAACTAGAAACAAGGCAAGATTAGTGGCAAAGGGTTATTCTCAAGAAGAAGGTATCGACTACGATGAGATATTTGTACCTGTTGCCAGACTAGAAGCCATCAGAATCTTTCTTGCCTTTGCGGCTCACATGAAGTTCAAAGTCTTCTGGATGGATGTCAAGAGTGCATTTCTAAATGGAGAACTCCAAGAAGAAGTCTATGTAGAGCAACCTCCAGATTTCATCAATCCATCTCTTTCCAATTATGTCTATAGATTAGATAAAGCCTTATATGGTCTTAAACAAGCACCTAGAGCATGGTATAAAACACTGACTAACTTCTTAATCGAAAATGGGTTCACTAGAGGTAGAGTAGATACCACACTGTTTCTTAGAAAGCATAAAGACAAAGTCTAACTAGTTCAAATCTACGTTGATGACATTATCTTTGGTTCTACTGACGAAAAGTTATGCAAGAGATTCTCTAAGCTAATGCAGAGCAAGTTTGAAATGACCATGATGGGTGAGCTAAACTTCTTCCTTGAACTGCAAGTAAAGTAGACTGAAGAAGGGATTTTTATAAACCAAGCCAAGTACATCAAAGACCTACTAAAGAAGTATGGCATGGAATCAGCCTCTCCTATGAAAACACCAATTTTTCCTGCAGCCAAGCTTGACAAGGATGAGAAAGGTAAAAGTATTGATATCACTCAATACAGAGGTATGATAGGGTCTCTTTTATACCTAACTGCCAGTAGACCAGATATAATGTTTGCAGCAACACGCATATGTGCTAGATTTCAAAGCTAACCCTAAAGAGTCACACTTGTCTCTGTCAGAAGAGGATCTTCAGTATCTCAAGGGTACACCTACTTGGGTCACATGGTATCCCAAGGAATCCTCATTTGAACTAATAGGATACACGAGATGTCGATTTTGCAGGATGCAAAATAGATAGAAAAAAGTACCGTTGTCTACTTCAACCGCGGAATTTGAATATATTGTTCTTTGGCAAATTTCTTTGTGCTTTCGAAGATCTTATGGATGAGAAATCAGCTAACTGACTATGGGTTCGATTTCAAATCTATTCCTATACACTGTGACAACACAAGTGCCATAGCAATAACTCATAATCCTATCATGCATTCTAGGACCAAGCATATAGAAATAAGGTATCACTTCATTAGGGATCATGTACAAAATAGAACTATATCTTTACAATATATCCCTACTGAAAATCAACTTGCTGATGTTTTTACAAAACCACTAGATGAATCCAGATTTAATAAGTTAATAAGTGATGTGACGCCCCCAAAACAGGTATACAACACCCATTCTGAGTAGTCAAAATACATGGTACAGAAACAACTACAACTTTTTTAATACAACATAAAAACTGTGAGTTTAAATACAAATATTGTCATCTAGACAATATCCACACTCAAATAAGTCCTCATTTCAATTATTGATACATTATTTTACAAAAATGGTGAGGACTACTAAAACCACTTCTAGAACCATCATTCCACACCCGACTAAGTAGTACTGCTACATTCTCGCTTCTCGAGAAGAAAAATGGAACAACAAGGAAAAGGGTGAGCTCAACTAGCCCAGTAAAGAATATTATGACTAAGATAACATAGAACAAATTATCGTTAGTCTTCAATAAGGAAAAATCTAATAGAATACAATAGACAACCAGTTTTAATCAATCTTCGCAGCAGAAATAATAATTCATTAGAAGAGTTAAGTAGAGAATGCAAACTACTATCTTCTATATATGAATTTAAAAGTTCTTCGTCGATATTTTATCCCTGTAACATCAATCAACATATATCCGGAATTAAATATTCATCTTTGCACTCTGTGCCAAAGATATTCATCGATTGGTCATGTTCATCTAAACACTGTTCATCTGCACTACGGGCCAAAGATATTCATCGAAATCATTCATCTTTTGCACTACGTGCCAAAGATATTCAATAATATCATCATTTTAGACGAGGAGGATGATGAAAAATATTTTAAAGAAAAGCGAATCCAATTGAAATAAAATAATAAATATTAAGGATTCGTACTTTACACAATCCAAGTTCAAAAATACTTCATAAGTAATCAGAGTAGAGTAAAATTCAAGAATGATCAAAACATGGATACAATCAAAACTAGTATCCATAATAGATATTTTGAACGAAAAATAAAAATTTATTTTTTCTGTTAATAGTGTCGTATACGTGAATAGTAACTCCGACACTAAAAGATAGAAATTTCACGAAAAAATCATCATGCTTCATGAATAGTACTCGTGAATAGTAACTCGTGAATAGTAACTCATGAATATTAACTCATGAATAGTAATCCATGAATAGTAACTCATGAATAGTAACCCCGACATGAAAAAGTTCCAAATTTGATAAAAAGTTTCAACCAATATTTTGGCATAATGATATTGAAGAAATAATATCATTTGAGAAGAAAATAACACCCCTTACCTTGTAAAGACAGTACTTCTAGTTGAAACACCGGATATAAGCTATGACTTGAACTTACACCGTATAACAACACTCAAAGTATTAAAATACTCACAAGAATACACTCAATATATCGAGAGAGAAATCTTAGTTTCTGGTGTGATTTTTAATTCTAACCTAAGCACCTTATTTATAGGAAAATGCTTAGAACACTAAAGCAGAAAATTTAATATAATAATAATATATATATATATATAAATTTTCAAGCCCACGTTAGACCAACTGAAATCAGCCCATTTTTATCACATGTTGAGCCCACTAAATCAAAAAAAACATTTTTCATTAAAAAAAATTAATTAAACAATCCAAGTTCAAAAATACTTCATAAGTAATCAGAGTGGAGTAAAATTCATAATAGATATTTTGAACGAAAAATAAAAATTTAATTTTTCTGTTAATAGTGTCGTATTCGTGAATAGTGCCGTATACGTGAATAGTAACTCCGACACTAAAAGATAGAAATTTCACGAAAAAATCATCATGCTTCGTGAATAGTACTCGTGAATAGTAACTCGTGAATAGTAACTCATGAATAGTAACTCATGAATAGTAATCCATGAATAGTAACTCATGAATAGTAACCCCGACATGAAAAAGTTCCAAATTTGATAAAAAGTTTCAACCAATATTTTGGCATAATGATATTGAAGAAATAATATCATTTGAGAAGAAAATAACACCCCTTACCTTGTAAAGACAGTACTTCTAGTTGAAACACCGGATATAAGCTATGACTTGAACTTACACCATATAACAACACTCAAAGTATTAAAATACTCACAAGAATACACTCAATATATCGAGAGAGAAATCTTAGTTTCTGGTGTGATTTTCAATTCTAACCTAAGCACCTTATTTATAGGAAAATGCTTAGAACACTAAAGCAGAAAATTTAATATAATAATAATATATATATAAATTTTCAAGCCCACGTTAGACCAACTGAAATCAGCCCATTTTTCTCACATGTTGAGCCCACTAAATCAAAAAAAACATTTTTCATTAAAAAAAATTAATTAAACTTCCAAAAATTAATTATTTCGGAAATTCAATAATTCATAAAAAATAGCCCTTTTAACAAAAAATTCGAATCTTGTGTCTTTTTATAGGAAATTCAATTCTTTACAACTTTGCAGAAGAAAGTTTTTCCAAATTTCAAATGTAAATTGAAGAAATCCATAAACGCAAGCGATTTTACTGTGTTATAATCAAATTCGATCAAGAAATGGGTCCACCAACATGTTTAATATGTTTTTAGTATTTATTGCAACAAAAATACTCCTCTTCCTCATTTACTCATATATACCACATTCATTGTAAAAATATCATCATTATTATATTATAATAATATAATAAAATATTATTTTATCGGAAAAGATAAAATATCGATTTTCAACAATTGTCACTTTAAAAATTTTCTCCATCTATATCCACATAAAATGAATATTTTCCTCATCATATAAATCAATAATTAATTATTCACAAATAATATTACGTAATCACAATAATGACAATGCATAGTTCCTGTGAAAGAGGAGGCTTTCCAATAAGAATTCTCTCCTTCTTGGCCAATAATTAGGTGTATTGAAACCTCTCCTTAGATGTAACTTTCTAGACATTGCCAATAATGTTATCTAATAATATTATTCAGATAATATGAATTATTGCTTCGATAATAGAAAATAATCTTGTGTAGTGACAATTATTAAAACAACAAGAATATAAAATATCAACGCAGCAATTATTGAATCAATAAAATCAAATCTTTGAATAAGAAATTATCGTAACAATTATCGAAAGTGCCTTCACGTAAGAATCAATAATTGGTGCAATACCATGTCATCTTTCGCAACAACGCCAGACATCAGTATTTTAACCACCGGGTATTCCAACAAAGTTGTTAATGAGAATAACTACGCCTGTTATTTATAAAAACTCCCTTTTGTTGTTTTCTTCATCCGACAGTTATTACATTATGGGGCCCACTAATGGCTTACGCCGTCGCATTTAATATTCACAAGCGTAAAGAATATTCCACGACCAAACGAATATTCCCAAACAACAATGAATATTTTATAACCACCTGCTTATTTTAAAATATTTGTGCATTTTACCCAAGACATCGAATATCTTGGTAATTTGCTTGACCCATGTTTTCGCCATGATCGGATCCGTCTTTCCCTTAAATTCGTGGTCCTAACTCTTTGAATCGCTTGCCGCGATGTCAAGCAGCGTAATATCATTTCCACCCGTATTCGTGCATACAAGTCTCCCTCTTTGGTTTTGAATGAATCGCAAAAAGCTCCTAAACATCCCGTCGTTCATCGATACGCTTCGGTGGTGTTGTTTACGGAGGAATATTGCCTTCCTGTTGCACATTCCCCTGGGTGGTGATTAAAGGTGTTTCCACGGTCTCATTAACTCCACCGTTAATATTCTTAGCTGCCATTCTTAAATACTTCCATAAAACAAGGGTTAATTAAACAAATTAACATATCACATATTAACCATATACTTCAACTGACCAACAATTAAGCTTAGGTATGACATACTAGCGAAGGATTACTCGTCTCTCCCCTCCTAGTACTATTCCCCGATCTCCGCCAGAGACCATATCCCTAAGCTCTGATACTAACTGTGACGCCCCCAAAATAGGTATACAACACCCATTCTGAGTCGTCAAAATACATGGTACAGAAACAACTACAACTTTATTAATACAACATAAAAATTGTGAGTTTAAATACAAATATTGTCATCTAGACAATATCCACACTCAAATAAGTCCTCATTTCAATTATTGATACATTATTTTACAAAAATGGTGAGGACTACTAAAACCACTTTTAGAACCATCATTCCACACCCCGACTAGTACTCGCTACATTCTCGCCTCCTGAGAAGAAAAATGGAACAACAAGGAAAAGGGTGAACTCAACTAGCCCAGTAAAGAATATTATGACTAAGATAACATAGAACAAATTATTGTTAGTCTTCAACAGGGAAAAATCTAATAGAATACAATAGACAACCAGTTTTAAATCAATCTTCGCAATGGAAATAATAATTCATTACAAGAGTTAAGTAGAGAATGCAAACTACTATCTTCTATATATGAATTTAAAAGTTCGTCGTCGATATTTTATCCCTGTAACATCAATCAACATATATCTGGAATTAAATATTCATCTTTGCACTACAGGCCAAAGATATTCATCAGTTGGTCATGTTCATCTAAACACCTGTTCATCTTTGCACTACGGGCCAAAGATATTCATCAGAAATCATTCATCTTTGCACTACATGCCAAAGATATTCAGTAATATCATCATTTAGGATGGAGGATGATGAAAAATATTTTAAAGGAAACGAATCCAGTGAAACAAAATAATAAATATTAAGGATTCGTACTTTAAACAATCCAAGTTCAAAAATACTTCATAATTAATCAGAGTGGAGTAAAATTCAAGAATGGTCAAAACATGGATACAATCAAAGCTAGTATCCATAATAGATATTTTGGACGAAAAATGAAAATTTAATTTTCCTGTGAATAGTGTCGTATACGTGAATAGTAACTCCGACACTAAAATATAGAAATTTCATAAAAAAATCATCATGCTTCGTGAATAGTACTCGTGAATAGTAACTCATGAATAGTAACCCATGAATAGTAACTCATGAATAGTAACCCCGACATGAAAAAATTTCAAATTTGATAAAAAGTTCCAACTAATATTTCAGCATAATGATATTGAAGAAATAATATCATTCGAGAAGAAAATAACACCCTTACCTCGTAAATACAGACTTCTAGTTGAAACACCGGATATAAGCTATGACTTGAACTTACACCGTATAACAACACTCAAAGTATTAAAATACTCACAAGAATACGCTCAATATATCGAAAGAGAAAGAGAGAGAAATCTTAGTTTCTGGTGTGATTTTCAATTCTAACCTAAGCACCCTATTTATTGGAAAATGCTTAGAACACCAATGCAAAAAATTTAATATAATATATATATATATATATATATATATATATATATATTCAAGCCCACGTTAGACCAACTGAAATCAGCCCATTTTTATCACATGTTGAGCCCACTAAATCAAAAAAAACGTTTTTCATTAAAAAAAAATTAATTAAACTTCCAAAAATCAATTATTTCGGAACTTCAATAATTCATAATAAATAGCCCTTTTATCAGAAAATTCGAATCTCGCGACTTTTTATAGGAAATTCATTTCTCTATAACTTTGCAAAAGAAAGTTTTTCCAAATTCCAAATAGAAATTGACCGAAATCCATAAACGGACGATTTTACAGGCTATAATCAAATTTCAGTCAAGAAATGGGTCCACCAACATGTTTTTAGTATTTATTGCAACAAAAATACTCCTCCTCCTCATTTACTCATATATACCACATTCATTGTAAAAATATCATCATTATTATATAATAATAATATAATAAAATATTATTTTATCAGAAAAGATAAAATATCGATTTTCAACAATTGTCACTTTAAAAATTTTCTCCATCTATATCCACATAAGATGAATATTTTTCTCATTATATAAATTAATAATTAATTATTCACAAATAATATTACAGAATCACAATAATGACAACAAGGCAGTTCCTAAGAAAGAGGGGGCTTTCCAATAAGAATTTCTCCTTACTGGCGCGCAATTAGGTGACCAAACCTCTCCTTAGACAGAACTTTCTAGACATTGTCAATAATGTTATCTAATAATATTATTAGAGATAATATGAATTATTGCTTCAATAATAGAAAATAACGTGTAGTGACAATTATTAAAACAACAAAGAATATATAAAATATCAACGCAACAATTATTGAATCAATAAAATCAAAATCTTTGAGCGATAATTCTTTGTAACAATTATTGAGTAGTGCCTTCTTACGTAAGAATCAATAATTGGTGCAATGTCTGCGTGTCATCGTGCAAAAACGCCAGACATCGTATTTTAACCACCGGGTATTCTAACAGTGTTAACGGTAACAATTACGTCGTTATTTATAAAAACTTCCTTTTGTCATTTTCTTCATCGAAGACAGTTATTACAATTATGGGCCCACCAATGGTCGCTACTGTCTTACGAATATTCCCCGACAGAAAGAATATTCCACGACCAAACGAATATTCCCCGACAACAATGAATATTTTATAACCACCTGCTTATTTTAAAATATTTGCGCATTTTACCCATAACTAACCACATTAATCAATTAACCCTTACTATTTCAAAATAATAAATAAAGGAAATTAAATTTCATTTATTAATAATTTGGGGTCTTACAAGTGAGCTAGGAATGCTAAATCTACAACCATGAAATATATGCTCTAGATTGTGCTAACCATGACAGATACAAAGGCTGAACTCAAAATTGTAGACATGATTAAGGGAAGTTCACGATCGTAGAAATTTGAATGCATAACTATCTCAACGATCGTAACAAGAACTCAACGATTTCGCTAGGATGACTCAACGGCGCCGCTGATGACTTGGCGATCGTAGGGATGACTCAACTAATGCTGATCAGACTCAACGACTGCCAGACAGACTCGACGATCGCATGACAGACTCAACGAACAGAAGACTACCTCTATGATCGTAGTCATCCCAAAGTCACCTCAGCTCTGAAGACAAAAAGGACAAATCAGTACATTCCTACTCAGTCAAAATCGTAGAGCCAAGCAAAAGGCGACACCTGTCCCACTAAGTCAAAAAGGGAGAGGGAAGTTACAAGTACAAATTGAAACCGTGTTTTTGAAATCTAAAGTTCAAAAGATTATCTCTCCCATTCTCTCTCTCTCTCTCAAAGCAAAACCCTAAATCAGTAGAAAGCTCAGTCGTATCTCACTTCTCAACTCTGTAATCAATGGTCGCTTCAAATGTAATTTCAAAGCTCTGAGACTGCTTTCGACGAGTTCAAGAATGCTCCACCAAATTTCAATAGACGTTGGCCTTACTTAAGAATGCGGGTCTCGAAGAGGCGTTGAGCACCGATACACTCATATATCCCAAGCTAGTGAAAGAGTTCTATAAGAATGGTGTGTTCGAACACAACACCATCACTACTCGAGTAAAGGGAGTAAAAATGAGACTAAGGGAAGGGGACTTCAATCTGGCCGTAGGTTTTAAGAATGAAGGGCACCCATTTCTAGACAACATAAGCTTTCAAGAAGGATTGAAGAAAATGCACCACAAGAAGAATCCCTCTGTGAAAGGCTACAAAAAGAAGGATTTCCCTCAAGCAAATGATACTCAAGCAAAGATCAATCTTGATCTGTGTTTTCAATAAGTGAAGAATGGATCCCAGATGTGACGCCCCCAAAATAGGTATACATCACCTATTCTGAGTTGTCAATACATGGTACAGAAACAACTACAACTTTATTATTACAACAGTAAAACTGTGAGTTTGAATACAAATATTATCTTCTAGACAATATCTATACTCAAATAAATCCTCATCACATTTATTGATACATTATTTTACAAAATGGTGAGGACTACTAAACAATCCTTTCTAAAACCTTCATTCCATACCCCCGACTGCAGACTCATATATATTTCTCGCCTCCCGAGAAAAATGGAACAAAAAGGAAAAGGGTGAGCTCAACTAGCTCAAGAAAAGAATATTATGACTAAGATAATATACAACAAATTATCGTTAGTCTTCAACAGGAAAAATATAATAGAATCTGATAGACAAAAAATTTTAAATCAATATTCGCAATGAAATAATAATTCATTAGAAGAGTTAAGTAGAGAATGCAAACTACTATCTTCTATGTATGAATTTAAAAGTTCATCGTCTATCTTTTATCCCCGTAACATCAATCAATATACATCTAGAATCAAATATTCATCTTTTTGCACTACAGCCAAAGATATTCATCGATTGGTCGTGTTCATTTAAACACTGTTCATCTTTCAGACTACGGCCAAAGATATTCTTCAGAAATCATTCATCTTTGCACTACAAGCCAAAGATATTCTTAAGAAATCATTCATCTTTTGCACTACTGAGCCAAAGATATTCCATAATATCATCATTTAAGACCGAGGATGATGAAAATATTTTTTTTTTTAAAGCGAATCCGATTGAAACAAAATGACAAGGATTAAGGATTAAGGATTCGCACTTGGTTTTATCCACGTCCAAAAATACCTCAAAATAATCATAGTGGTGTAAAATTCAAGAATGATCAAAACATGGATACAATCGAGAGTTAGTATCCGAATAGATGTTTTGGAAGAAAAGAAGAAATTTTATTTTTAAATTGAATAAGATCAGATATCGTGAATAGTCCAGATATCGTGAATAAGATCAGATATCGTGAATAGTAACTTTCAGACACCAAAAGATAGAAATTCCACAAAAACATCTTCACGCTTCATGAATAGTACTCGTGAATAGTAACTCGTGAATAAGTAACTCATGAATAAGAATCGTGAATAGTAACTCATGAATAGTAACTCATGAATAGTAATCCCGACATGAAAAAAAAATTCCAAATTTGATAAAACTTCAAATCAACATTTCAAAGATAATGATATTAAAGAAATAATATCATTTGAGAAGAAAATAACATCCCTTACCTCGAAAGATCAAGATTTCTAGAAGAAATAGGGTATATAGTCTTTGAAAGGACTTGCACGAATCTAGCAATACTCAAAGTATACTCAAAATACTCACAAGAATACGCTCGATAATATAGAGAGAGAAAACTTCAGTTTCTGGTGTGATTTTCAATTCTAACCTAAGCACCCTATTTATAGGAAAATGCTTAGAACACCAAAGCAGAAAATTTAATAAAATAATAATATAATTAAACAAATTCAAGCCCACCTTAGACCAACTAAATTCAGCACATTTGTATCACATGTGGAATTGCAAAAAACGTTTTTCTTAAATAAAACAATTAAAACTTCCAAAAATTAATTATTTGAACTTGAACTTCAATAATTCATAATAAATAGCCCTTTCATCAGAAAATTCGAATCTCACGAGTTTTTATAGGAAATTCAATTCTCTACAACTTTGCAGAAGAAAGTTTTCCCAAATTCCAAACAGAAATTGACCGAAATCCACAAACGGGCGATTTTACAGGCTATAATCAAATTTCAGTCAATAAATGGGGTCCACCGACATGTTTAACATGTTTTAAACATTTATTGCAACAAAATACTCTTCCTCCTCGTATACTCATATATCCCACATTCGTTGTAAAAATATCACCGTTAATATATTATTAAAATAATATATTTAAATGAATTATTTTATCAGAAAAAGATAAAATATTAATTTTCAACAATTGTCATTTTAAAAATTTTCTCCATCTATATCCACATAAAATCAATATTTTCCTCATCATATAAATCAATAATTAATTATTCACAAATAATATTACAGAATCACAATATTGACATTGAGGCGGTTCAGTGAGAAGAGGGCTTTCAATAAGAATTTCTTCTTCTGGCGCAAGCAATTGATTAGGTGACCAAACCTCTCCTTGATGTAACTTTCTAGACATTGCCAATAATGTTATCTAATAATATTATTCGAGATAATATGAATTATTGCTTCGATAATGAAAAATCTTGTGTAATGACAATTATTGAAACAACAATGAATATAAAATATCAACGCAACAATTATTAACTCAATAAAATCTTCGAATAAAGAATTATCGTAACCATTATTGAGTAGTGCCTTCACGTAAGAATCAATAATTGGTGCAATACTGGTATCTACCGTTTCAACAACGCGTATTAGTGTGTTTTAACCACGGGTATTCCAACAAGATAATCTGTGAATAACTACTGTGAAGTTATTTAAAAACAACTTATATTTGTCGTTTTCTTCATCCATTCGCTTCCAAGTTATGGGGCCCACACATGGGCTTCACAGGTCGCACGAATATTCCCACAACGATTTAATATTCCACGACCAAACGAATATTCCCGACAACAATGAATATTTTATAACCACTTGCTTATTTTGAAATATTTGCGTATTTAACCCTTAACTATCCACATTAATCAAATCAACCCTTACTATTTCAAAATAATAAATAGAGAAAATTCCTTTTTATTTAAAAATTTCGGGGTCTTACACCAGATGCTACAGTGCTCATCGGTCCTAGAATATATGAAATATCCTTAGTATGCAACAAAGAAGCGTATTGAAGAAGCTAAGGATAGTACCATGGGTAAGAGGGACAAAACACCTTTTCAAGTGTTAGGTGAGAAAACAGCCTGCAGTGTCAGTGGTCTAGAATGCAGAATTCAGAAGATGTGCAGAAATGTCTTCATCACAGTACAAAAAGTTCAGACGCATTTAATGCCACAACGGATGGATCCAATAGATAGTTTTCAACATCACATATATACAGATCAAATAGATGAGAGAGAATTAAGCAAACAATTAAACAAACAACGTGAACATCTCTCTCAAGCTCAACTCTACGATCTGAGATATTGCAAAGCTTGCTCAGCTACTCAGTTCTTTAGAACAAGTGCTTACACAGCGACTGAGTAGCAACCATCAAGAACACAACGTTATCAACCAACTAAAGAAGAGTACCAAGTCTGCTGGACTTGAAGATTTCTTAGTGAACTGTAAGAAAGCCAAGTCTGCTGGACTTGAAGAGTTCAAGAGTGAACTAAGAAGTTCCTAAACTGCTGGTCTAGAAGGAATCTGTGTGATTCAGAAGTTATAACATACATCCTTAGTGGATATCCTACTCGTTGAGTAGAAGAGTGGACTAGGAGCTTTAAGTGCTCTGAACCACTTAAAACGACTGTGTCATTTACATTCACATCATAACTGCTATAACTGTTATAACTGCCATAACTGCCTCACCCTCATTACTCCAGTGCTTGGTAAAGAAGATTAAAACTAATATTAATTCCGCTAAGTTTTAATCACTATCAAAGAACTAGTTTAAAAAGAAAAGATTGTTAAATATCTATTCAACCCCCCTTCTAGATAACTATTGTGTCAACTAGGAACTAACATGTTTGAATCATCATCAATAAAAGATCCTTTTTTCTCAACAAGTCTTATGTTCGTTGTTGTTCACTTTATCGGTGTAAGGAGGTTCGGGTGGACTCGCTGACCATTCGATGGTAGCCTTATTGGCAGGTGGTCCTTATGAATTTTTCAGGCCCTTCGTGGTAGGCAAATGTCATCGGTGTAAGGAGGTTCGGGTGGACTTGCTGACCATTCGATGGTAGCCTTATATGGTGTGGTCCTTATGAATTTGTCAGGCCCTTCGTGGTAGGTAAATGTCATCGGTGTAAGGAGGTTCGGGTGGACTCTCTGACCATTCGATGGTAGCATTATTGGCAGGTGGTCCTTATGAATTTGTTAGGCCCTTCGTGGTAGGCAAATGTCATCGGTGTAAGGAGGTTTGGGTGGACTCGCTGACCATTTGATGGTAGCCTTATTGGCAGGTGGTCCTTATTAATTTGTCAGGCCCTTCGTGGTAGGCAAATGTCATCGGTGTAAGGAGGTTCGAGTGGACTCGCTGGTAATTCGATGGTAGCCTATTTGGTCAGTGGAATCTTGTGGGTTTGTTAGGCCCTTCACGGGAAACAAATTCCCGATTAAGCACATCTACCTCACACTTCGGTAACGAATAAGTATTCCTTTATTTTATTACCAAATTTTATCTAAGTGTAGAGTTCAGATTGCTTCATTAATTTACTTAATCTTATCTGTTATATGACTTGCCTAATTGTTAATTAACAGTTTAAGTTATGTTTATAAAGAGCTTGTACATTTTTCAAGTTGATGGATATTGAAGTATTGACAGAAAGTAATTACAAAGGAGTCATAAAGAACAAAACCAATATTTCATTAATATAATACTGATTGCAAAAAGATAGAAATTTTTACAAAAATTTGACAACTAAAGGAAAAGGGAATCAGCTTCAGGCTTCATCTTCATCTTTGGAAGAGTCGAGTAGGGTTGGATCAATCTTAGCTGTGACAAGTTTTGCCTTGTCTTTACTTCGGCACTCATCGTACCCATCGGAGAACATCTGAACGATCTTCTAATTCAGCTCGGTTGATTTTTGGTACTCTTCCTGAATTTGTTTGCGAAGATCTTCGGTCAGAGGAGGACCTAGATCTCTCAGGGTACGAAGCTCCCGAAGCTCCTCTTCGAACTTCGCCTGATCCTTTGCTCGTTCCTTCTGAATTCATAACTCCTTGTCTTCAACCTCATTTACTTGTATCACCAAACTCTTGTTGGTCTTCACAAGCGTATCGTTCTTTTTAATGAGGATTTCATTCCTTTGCATCAAGTCTATATTCAGGTCGGTGGTGGCTCGGTGACTGGCCTCAGCTGCTCGATGAGTGGCTTCAGCTACCTCCATTTTTTCTTTAAGTTTGTTTATATCATTTTGGAGGCATTCATTGTTGTAGAGAGCAGTACCGAGGTCACTTCTCTCTTTAGTCAAAGCCGACTTCAAGATGATGTTCTCTCGTCGGGCTATATCCTTTTTGGCTTCAACTTCTTAGTATCGAGGGAGCAGACGCCCGAAGACAGCATTTGTCTGTATATGTTCAGAAAGAATCAGTTAAATCTTCAAGAGATACATATAATTTCAAATATCCAGATTAAACAGCTAACTCATCTTAGCATGGTAGCTCATGTCTTCCTCGATTAAATCCCTAATCGAGCTATTGTCGAACCGGTGCTCATCGGTATCCCTGACAAACGAGTCGAACAGTTGGAAAGGGAAATTTCTATTTAACTCGGGCCATACCGTAGGCGAGGACATTGCTTCACGCTGGAAGGCCGAAGGTGATGATCGTGTTGGGGAAAACACGGGAGGTTCGTCACTAGGAGGAGATTGAGTAGGCGAATCGGTAGGAGGTGGAGGTTGAACAAGAGTAGGCCCTGTAGGTGGTGGTGGATGATCCTCCGAAGGCTGCTTCCTTTTGGGAGATAGAGCTGAAGCCTCGGTTTGTTCTCCATCTTCGTCTTCAGAAATAAGGATTTCCACGGGAGTGGGGACCCGGAGTTCGTCAGCAGACAAGGGGGTTATTTTAGTTTTCCTTTTCTTTGTACGAAGGGCTTGGATCCGTTCGTTCATGGGCATATCAATCAGACTTGCGGAAGAAGTTGTTTGAGATTCTTAAATAGTCTGGGGGTTTTTTCGAATAGCTCTCTTCTTCTTACGAGGTCGAATGGATTCCTCTGTAGTAACTGGTTTTACAGGGGAAGCTTCGACCTCTTGAGCGTCAGAAGTCAGAAGTTCTTCAGATGGAATTTCATCAGAAGGAGATGAAGGTTTGCCCGAAAGGAATCTGTCTAGATCCCTTCGGTCAATGGATGTCGATTTGATCAGAGACACTGCAGCGAATGGAGAACAATAAGTCAGAATCAACATTTCCGAAGAAGATTAAAATAAATAACGCATTGATAGAATTTGAAAGCTTACATTTATGGTCATACAACCATGCTTGCTTGCATAAAAGTCCGAAGCTCCACTCTTTCAGGGGTATCTTCTCTATGATACATGTCATTCCTCTTACACGTTCTTTAGATATGTCGTCGAAGTCTGCACAAACGCGACTAGAAATAGTCTAATCTAGAAGGGATGAGATTTTGGGACCATTAACGAAGAACCATTTGTTGTGCCATCCTCGGTTGCTTGAAGGAGTATCCATTACGTTTCTCGATTCTAGCATTAAGCTTAGGGGCTATTTTGCTCAGCATCTTGAAGCCTTTTTCCCGAGACTTCCCGACTGAGAAGAGGGTGAAGAAAGAATCCATAGTGGGAGGGAATCCTATCTCGTAACAGAATGCTATGTAGGCCATGATATGGATGTATGAATTCGGTACCAATTGGGCGAACCCAACTCCAACAAACCCTAGAAGAGTAATCAAGAAGGCGTGAAGGGGAAACCTTACTCCCTTCTCCAGAAACGTTATCGGAACGGCGGTCCAACCATTGGGCCGCTGGTACATTCTTTCATGAGATGTTGCTATCCTCACCCTGTGGGTATCCGGTATTTGGTAGCGAGTTCAAATATTACGAAGCTCGATCTCAGTAACGGTGGAAGGGGTGTTAGCGTGAAGAAATTCTTCCCCATTCTTAAAGAATTCAGAGGGGTTGGGAAGTGGTTCAGAAGACTGAGCTTTCTTGCTCGGAGTAGCTGTAAGACCCCGAAATTTTTTTTAAATAAAAAGGAATTTCCTTTATTTATTATTTTGAAATAGTAAGGGTTGATTTGATTAATGTGGATAGTTAAGGGTTAAATATGCAAATATTTCAAAATAAGCAAGTGGTTATAAAATATTCATTGTTGCCGGAGAATATTCGTTTGGTCGTGGAATATTAAATGCGATTCGGAGAATATTCGTATGATTTACGGTATGCAATGACCATGTGCCCCATAACATAAAAAGCGATTGGATGAAGAAAGCGACAAATATAAGTTGTTTTTAAATAGCGGCGTAGTTATTACCAAGTTAATCTTTGTTGGAATACCCGGTGGTTAAAACACACTAATACGGCGTTGTTGAGCAAAGAAGTATGCAGTATTGCACCAATTATTGATTCTTACGTAGAAGGCACTACTCAATAATGGTTACGATAATATCTTTATTCAGTATTTTATTGAGTTAATAATTCTTTGCGTTGATATTTTATATTCTTGTTGTTTCAATAATTGTCATTACACAAGATCTTTCATTATCGAAGCAATAATTCATATTATCTGAATAATATTATTAGATAACATTATTGGCAATGTCTAGAAAGTTACATCTAAGGAGAGGTTTGGTCACCTAATTGCGGCGCAAGAAGAAGAAATTCTTATTGGAAAGCCCCTCTTTCTTGAGGAACCGCACAGTTGTCAATATTGTGATTCTGTAATATTATTTGTGAATAATTAATTATTAATTTATATGATGAGGAAAATATTGATTTTATGTGGATATAGATGGAGAAAATTTTTAAAATGACAATTGTTGAAAATTAATATTTTATCTTTTACGATAAAATAATTCATTTAAATATATTATTTTAATAATATATTAACGGTGATATTTTACAACGAATGTGGGATATATGAGTATATCTGAGGAGGAAGAGTATTTTTGTTGCAATAAATGTTTAAAACATGTTAAACATGTCGGTGGACCCCATTTATTGATCGAAATTTGATTATAGCTTTGTAAAATTGCCCGTTTGTGGATTTTTGGCCAATTTCGATTGGAATTTGGAAAAACTTTCTTCCGCAAAGTTGTAGAGAATTGAATTTCCTATAAAAACTCGCAAGATTCGAATTTTCTGATGAAAGGTCTATTTATTATGAATTATTGAAGTTCAAGTTCAAAATAATTGATTTTTGAAGTTTAAAATATTTAAAATTAGAAAAACGTTTTTTCTTATTTTTTCTAGAAGGTGGCATGTGTTTGATGGCTGAAATCAGATTCTAGACATGTGTAGAAAATAATATAATTATATTATTAATTTATTAAATTTTCTGCTTTTGGTGTTCTAAGCAATTTCCTATAAATAGGTGCTTAGGTTAGAATTGAAAATCACACCGTAAACTCAAGTTTTCTCTCTATATTATCGAGTGTATTCTTGTGAGTATTTTGAGTATACTTTGAGTATTGCTATACTAATGCAAGTCCAAGTCATCATCGCTTATATCCTGTTTTAAATTTAGAAGTCTTGATCTTTCGAGAGTAAGGATATTATTTTTTTGTAATGATATTATTTCTTCAATATCATTATCTTTGAAATGTTGATCTGAAGTTTTTATCAAATTTGGAACTTTTTCATGTCTGGGGTTACTTATTCATGGATTACTATTCATGAGTTCTTATTCATGAAGTTACTATTCATGAGTTCTTATTCACGAAGTTCTTATTCACGAGTACTATTCATAAGCGTGAAGATGTTTTGTGGAATTTCTATCTTTTGGTGTCTGAGTTATTATTCACGATATTTGAGATTATTCACGATATCTGACTATTCACGATACTTGATATTATTCATAGAAAAATAAAATTTCTTCTTTTCGTCTAAAACATCTATTCGGATACTAACTCGATTGTATCCAAGTTTTGATCATTCTTGAATTTTACATCACTATGATTATTTTTGAGGTATTTTTGGGCGTGGATAAAACCAAGTACTAATCCTTAATCCTTAATCCTCATCATTTTGTTTCAATCGGATTCGTTTCTTAAAAATATTTTTCATCATCCTCGCCTTAAATGATGATATTATTGAATATCTTTGGCTCAGTAGTGCAAAGATGAATGATTTTCAAGAATATCTTTGGCTCTTTAGTGCAAAAGATGAACAGTGTTGAGATGAACATGACCGATTGATTAATATCTTTGGGCTCAGAGTGCAAAAGATGAACAGTGTTTAAATGAACACGATTACCGGTGATGAATATCTTTGGCCCAGAGTGCAAAAGATGAATATTTGATTCGAGATACATATTGATTGATGTTACAGGATAAAATATTGATGATGGATATTAAATTCATAGATTATAGTAGATTTCATTCTCTACGTAACTCTTCTATGAATTATTATTTCATTGCCGAATATTGATCCGAAACTTGTTGTCAATTGTATTCTATCGATTTTTCCTGTTGAAGACTAACGATAATTTGTTGTATATTATCTTAGTCATAATATTCTTTATTGGGCTAGTTGAGCTCACCCTTTTCCTTGTTGTTCCATTTTTCTTCTCGGGAGGCGAGAATGTATGCGAGTACTAGTCGGGGTATGGAATGAAGGTTTAGAGAGAGTTGTTTAGTAGTCCTCACCATTTTTGTAAAATAATGAATCAATAATTATGATGGGGATTTATTTATGTGGATATTGTCTAGAAGACAATATTATATTTAAACTCACAAGATATATTGTCGTATTTCACACGACATTTGTATTATTGAAGTTGTAGTTTGCTTAGCGTACCATGTATTTGGCGACTCGAGAATGGGTGTTGTGTATACCTATTTTGGGGCGTCACAATTGGTATCGAGCTTAGGGATATGATCTCTGGCGGAGATCGAGGAATAAAACTAGGAGGGAGAGGCGAGTAAATCCTTGTTAGTGTGTCCTACCTAAGCTTATTTGTTAGTTGGTGTCAAGATATATAGGGATATTATGTGATATATTGATTTCCTTAATTAACCCTTATTTTATATGATGATTTGAGAATGTCGATTGAGAATATTAATGATTGGAGTAAATGAGACCGTGGAGATGGTATCTTTCACCAACGAGGAGAAGCGTCAACAAAGTGGTAATGTTCCTCCTGTGAACAACAACCACCGAAGCGAGATGATGAGCGAGGGGATGTTTAGAAGCTTTTTGCAGTTCATGCAAAATCAGACGAGGAGACTCGTGTTCAAAATGAGGAGGAAATGATAGCAATTCACGGGTGGTCACAACCAAGATTCAAAGAGTTGGGACCACGAGTTCTGGGAAAGCCGAATCCGATTAAAGCGAGGCGTGGGTCAAACAAATTACCAAGATATTCGATGTCTTGGGATGCACGGAGAACAGAAAGTTCCATTCGCCGCCTTTTATGTTCCATGGCGATGGTGATTCTTTGGTGGGAATCGTGAAGGCGTACCATCATCCGTAGACTCAAAGATAATACGTGGGAGCGTTTGAAAGCAGTTCAATGACAAGTACTTCGAAAGTATTCGCTATATGAAAGAAGTGGAGTTTATTATACTAGAAGCGAATAACATGGCGGTGTCCCAAAGACGAGGCGAAGTTAGCGGAGTTATCGAGTTTGCACCTCATTTGGTGGAGAATGAGAGCGTGACGCGGATGTTTCTAAGAGGTTTGAAACCCGACATACGTCGATATCTCATTCTCATAAATTTTCTCTCTATTAGAGATGTTGTCAGCGGGGCTCGGTTGTTAGAAGCGAGATAACGAGTACGTTCAACCGAGGGACCATAACCGAGGATCATCAAGAAGATAGCGATCATCGAATAACGATAACCGGCGGAGAAAGAAGAATCTGAGACAAAGCGCGGTAACCACTCTGGTGGTAATCGTGGCCATGAAAATAGAAGAAGCGAGTGGGAGGAGATTTTAAAGAGGAGATTCAACAACGACCATGTGAACACGTCGGCGCCAAGAAGAACTAGTTTTAAGGGAGAAGAACGACCACCCATTATATCTTACAAATGCGGAAAAGAGGGACATATCGATCAAAGCGCCCACAACAGTTCAAGGTATGCTATAATTGTGGAAAGGAAGGACATATCGCTCGAGATTATCTGATGGTGAAACCTAGTTCAATGAGGACGGTGACTCAAAAGGTCATCCCGGAAAAGTCAAAGTCAACGATTCCGGAAGAAAGCGTTTGTTGTGGTGGTCAAAATGCGAGGAACCCGAACGAAGTTACGCAGGTTAGTTAATTATAAATTCTTGCGAAGTTTATACCTTACTAGATATTGGTTCTACCCATTCTTTTATCTCTCTTACTTGCGCTCAACGTTTGAACTTGACTACGGAGAAATTAAACTTTGACCTATCTCTGTGGAGACTCCATTAGGAGAAACTTTCATTACATCCGTTGTTTAAAAATCTTGCTTGATTCAAGTTGGCACTATCACATTACCGTTAACCTTATTTCTATAGAGATATTTGCTTTTGATGTGATTTTAAGGTTAACTACTCATCATGCCAAATTGATTGCTTTTGTAAGGTTGTTAGTTTTCATATTCTAAGTAACTTTGTTATTCAAATTCAAGCAATCAAACCATTGTAGTCAAACATTTTCATATCAAGCCATGAAGTCATTCGTTTATTACGGATGTCAAGTTTTCTTAGTCCATGTTATGGATTTGAATAAAGACACGTCGATTTGAATAATATTCTGTTGTTATTGATTTTCCCGACGTATTTCTGAAGAATTTCTTGGCTTACTCCCAAAGCACGATATTAAATTTTGTATCGACTTTGAACCCCGTGACAAAACTCATTTCTAAAATCTCATATCGAATGGCTCTATTGAACTTGGAGTTAAAAATTCAACTATAGAATTTGGTACTGAGCCTTTATTTTGTGACTTCCTTTGTGGAATTCACCTAAGCCGAACTCTCTGTAGGGACGTCATATTAGATGCGATAGTAAAGCGATAGGTGTCATTGTGACGTCTTTATCCAAGATTGGGATATGAGTCACGATTGAGAGCAACCTAAGTCGATTATCGAAAGAGGCGTAGCTTTCAGAAGCTTAGTTGGTTATTATCGGAGATTCGTTGAAGGATATTCTCTAATCGCTATTCCATTAAAGGCGGTGACTTCGTAGAGATACAAAATTCAAATGGAGCAAGGAATGTGGGAAGAGCTTCGAAGAACTCAAGAGGAGACTCATTTCAGCACATGTTCTGATCATGCCATCCTGGAAAAGCGAACGTGGTAGCTGACGCGATGAGTAGAAGATCATATGCGGGAACGAGTGCGATGATGTCAAGTATACGCATAGAGCCAACTTTAATAGAAAAAGTTAAGATTGCTCAAGCCACCGACTCGGAGCTGATGCGTATGAAGAAGAAAGTACAAGAAGGAGCTATTCCGGAAGCGAGAATTGATGAAGAAGGAATACTTCGAGTCCACTCTAGACTTTGTGTTCCTAACGACTCTGATTTGAAGTACAAGATTATGATGGAGGCACACAATACGCCATTTGCAATCCATCACGGAAGTACTAAAATGTATCGTGATCTTGACATACATTTTGGTGGAACAATATGAAGAGAGAGATTGCAAAGTTTATCTCTATGTGTTTAACTTGCCAGCGTGTAAAAGCGGAACATCTTGTACCTAAGGGTCCGTTGCAACCACTTGAGATTAGGAATGGAAGTGGGAACACATTACTATGGATTTCGATTACGGGTCTTCTGCGGTTTCTCAAGGCATCAATGCTATTTGGGTTATTGTTGATAGATTAACCAAGTCCGCTCATTTTCACCGAAATCGAGAGACTTATTCCTTGAACGTCTTTCTCTCGTATGTACGTAAATGAGATTGTGAGATGCATGGCATGCTGTATCCATAGTTTGGATCGTGACCCAAGATTCACTTCAAGATTTTGGGTTAGCTTGCAAAAAGCTATGGGCACGCAATTTACGATTGGATTTGGCATACCATCCTCAAAGCGGATGGGCAATCGAGAAAGGACTACTCAAACTCTTGAAGATATATTAAAACTCGTGTCCTAGATTTCAAAGGAAGTTGGGATAAGTACTTGCCATTGGTGGAATCCTCATACAATAATAGTTATTAAACAAATATAGGCATGGTTCCATTGAAGCATTATATGGGCCGAAAATGTCGTTCCCCGATATGTTGGGATGAGGTGGGTGAAGCAACATTGTTGGGACCCGAGTTAATACGATATGACTAATGATTCTACAACGATACAAAAGCGACAAAGATCGACAAAATAGTTATGCGGATCTTCATTGAAAGGACGTGGAATTTAATGTAGGGGATCATGTATTGTTGCGAGTTGCCCCATGGAAGGTGTTACAAGATTTGGGAAGAGAGGAAAGCTCGATCCACGATTTATTGGTCCATTTCAAATTCTTGATCGAGTAGGAAATGTAGCCTTTATAGACTTGTGTTACCTCGAAAGTATGTCTCGTGTTCATAATGTGTTTCACATATCATGCTTAAGTAAATATGTGAAAGACCCGAACCACGTTATAGAGTTAGAACCGAAACGAGATAATAGAAGACTTAACGTATGAGGAGGTACTGTCAAGATTTTGGATAGGAAGGAGCATGTCCTACGCCAAGAAAGGTTATACCACAAGTTAAAGTTTTGTGGAGGAATCATGCTATAGAGGAAATGACACGGGAGTTGGAAAGCGGAAATGAAAGCGAGGTATCCTCACCTTTTCAAAACACCAGTACGTACGTCAATTTCGAGGACGAAATTTCATAAGGAGGGAGGTTGTAAGACCCAGAAATTTTTTTTAAATAAAAGGAATTTTTTTATTTATTATTTTGAAATAGTAAGGGTTGATTTGATTAATGTGGATAGTTAAGGGTTAAATATGCAAATATTTCAAAATAAGCAAGTGGTTATAAAATATTCATTGTTGTTTGGGGAATATTCGTTTGGTCGTGGAATATTAAATGCGATTCGGGAATATATTAAATGCGACGGTAGCGACCATGTGTGAGCCCCATAACTGAAAGCGATTGGATGAAGAAAATGACAAATATAAGTTGTTTTTAAATACTTGGCGTAGTTATTACAGATTATCTTGTTGGAATACCCGGTGGTTAAAACACACTAATGTCGCGTTGTTGAAGAAGATAGACACCGGTATTGCACCAATTATTGATTCTTACGTGAAAGGCACTACTCAATAATGGTTCTGATGTAATTCTTATTCGATATTTTATTGAGTTAATAATTCTTTGCGTTGATATTTTATATTCTTTGTTGTTTGATAATTGTACATTACGCGTATCTTTCATTATCGAAGCAATAATTCATATTATCTGAATAATATTATTAGATAACATTATTGGCAATGTCTAGAAAGTTACATCTAAGGAGAGGTTTGGTCACCTAATTGCGGCGCCAGATGAAGAAGAAATTCTTATTGGAAAGCCCTCTCTTCCAGGAAGCGCGCGGTTGTCGATATTGTGATTACGTAATATTATTTGTGAATAATTAATTATTGATTTATATGATGAGGAAAATATTGATTTTATGTGGATATAGATGGAGAAAATTTTTAAAATGACAATTGTTGAAAATTAATATTTTATCTTTTTCGATAAAATAATTCATTTAAATATATTATTTTAATAATATATTAACGGTGATATTTTTACAACGAATGTGGGATATATGAGTATCGAGGAGGAAGAATATTTTGTTGCAATAAATGTTTAAAACATGTTAAACATGTCCAATTGGACCCCATTTATTGATTTGAAATTTGATTATAGCGCTGTAAAATCGCCCGTTTGTGGATTTGGTCAATTTCTGTTTGGAATTTGGAAAAACTTTCTTCTGTAAAGTTGTAGAGAATTGAATTTCCTATAAAAACTCATGAGATTCGAATTTTCTGATGAAAGGGCTATTTATTATGAATTATTGAAGTTCGAAATTCGAAATAATTAATTTTGGAAGTTTTAATTGTTTTATTTAAGAAAAACGTTTTTTGCAATCCCACATGTGATACAAATGTGCTGAATTCAGTTGGTCTAAGGTGGGCTTGAATTTGTTTAATTATATTATTATTTTATTAAATTTTACTGCTTTTTGGTGTTCTAAAGCGTTTTCTATAAATAAGGGTCTTGGGTTAGAATTGAAAATCACATTAGAAGCTGAAGTTTTTCTCTCTATATTATCGAAGCGTATTCTTGTGAGTATTTTGAGTATACTTTGAGTATTGCTATACGGTGCAAGTCCAAGTCATAGCTTTATATCAGGTGTTTCAAATTTAGAAATCTTGATCTTTCGAGGTAAGGGATATTATTTTTTTGTAATGATATTATTTCTTGATATCATTATCTTTGAAATGTTGATCCAAGTTTTATCAAATTTGAAACTTTTTCATGTGGGGTTACTATTCATGGATTCTTATTCATGAGTTCTTATTCACGAGTTCTTATTCATGAGTTCTTATTCACGAGTTCTTATTCACGAAAGTCTTATTCATGAAGCGTGAAGATGTTTTTGTGGAATTTCTATCTTTTGGTGTCTGAGTTACTATTCACGATATCTGTTATTTATTCACGATATCTGACACTATTCACGTATACGATCTATTCATAGAAAAATAAAATTTCTTCTTTTCGTCAAAACATCTATGCGGATACTAACTCGATTGTATCCATGTTTTGATCATTCTTGAATTTTACACCACTATGATTATTTTTTGAGGTATTTTTGGGGCGTGGATAAACCAAGTACGAATCCTTAATCCTTAATCCTCATCATTTTGTTTTCTTTGGATTCGTTTCTTAAAAATATTTTCATCATCCTCGGTCTTAAATGATGATATTATTGAATATCTTTGCTTTTGTAGTGCAAAGATGAATGATTTCTGAAGAATATCTTTGGCACCAGTAGTGCAAAGATGAGCAGTGTTGAGATGAACATGGACCGATTGATTAATATCTTTGGCACAGTAGTGCAAGAAGATGAGCAGTGTTTAAATGAACATGACCAATTTGATGAATACCTTTGGCTGTGAGTGCAAAGATGAATATTTGATTCCGGATACATATTGATTGATGTTCTGAGGATAAAATATTGATGATGGATTATTAAATTCATAAATTATAGTAGATTTCATTCTCTACGTAACTCTTCTATGAATTATTATTTCATTTGCGAATATTGATCTGAAACTTGTTATCTATTGTATTCTATCAGATTTTTCCTGTTGAAGACTAACGATAATTTGTTGTATATTATCTTAGTCATAATATTCTTTTCTTGGGCTAGTTGAGCTCACCCTTTTCCTTGTTGTTCCATTTTTCTTCTCGGGAGGCGAGAATGTAGCGAAAGTACTTAGTCGGGGTATGGAATGAAGGTTCTAGAGAGAGTTGTTTAGTAGTCCTCACCATTTTTGTAAAATAATGAATCAATAATTATGATGGGGATTTATTTGCGTGTGGATATTGTCTAGAAGACAATATTATATTTAAACTCGCGATATATATTGTCGTATTTCACACGACATTTGTATTATTGAAGTTGTAGTTTGCTTCTTGTACCATGTATTTGGCGACTCAGAATGGGTGTTGTGTATACCTATTTTGGGGGCGCGTCGAGATGTGATTGGGGGTTTGAAGGCGAAGGCGCTTGGCGATGATTCGGAGAAGGAGAAATAGTCGAAATAGGGATGGCAGGGATGGGAGTTGAGTTATCAGAATCTTGGGACGCCATTGTTGAGAATTTGCAGAGAAAAAGAAGAAATTTGAGAAAGAGAGAAGTCTAAAGCTCGAAATGGCGTCCAAAATTCAAATTAACAGGTAACATTGTCAATTTGGGAAAAAATTGCCTTTTATACTGACGGTTACACGATACACGAGGGCGACACATTTAATTGACAGTCATAATGAGGAATTCGAATGGGTAGCGTCCAATTCAAGTCTCCACATATTGGGCTCCTCGAGTGGGCTTCTGATTTTATTCGGGTTATTGGTTGACATTTATCCTTTGGGCCTCAGTGAGCTTTATTTTGGATCTTTTTAATTTCATTATAATTCTTTCCATCATGGACTTGTGGCACTCATACTCTTTCATTAAACATCTTGTTTAATAAAAGACTGGGAACATAGTTGGGCCATGATACTTTTCGTATTGGGCCGGACCAGTTGAACTCCTCCCTTGGGTTGTATTTATTGTGTCTTGAGTGGTTGGGCTGAATCTTTGGGCTGACCCATTGGACAAATAATATCTACTTTTTGGGTTTTGACCGGTAATGATGAAAGAATATGACAGTTGATTGTCTCATATGCAAATCATTAATGTGGATGGGATGATAGTCGGCCGGCGGTAGAAAACAGTGGCCAAAGGTAGTGGGTGGGCTGCATGCAATCGGCTGAGATCATGAGTGGGGACTGTGCCAGACGGAAGTGGGTGGCACGATAAACCGGGCTTGGAGTATATGGGGCAAGGATCACACAAAGGAAAAGGTAACAACACTTAACCAAATTATTATCTCTCTCTAGACACTAGATATTTTTCCTCCATTGTTAACCTTGTGATCGCCTGTACTGACTCTCACGCCGGAGCTATCCTCCGACGGTCAAGCCGTCAAACTTTGGGTGTTGACTTGTTGAACTGTGCAGAATTTAGACGAGCTTTAAGTGATTGGAGTTCGTGGAAAGATCTTGGCGTTAACACTTAGATCTCTCGCCCAATCTCCTGCTACAGAAAGAATATTACTGCATCTTTCCATAATTCAGTATAATGTAATGTCCACCGAAAAATTTACACAATAGACGACATATGCTAACGTACATTTGAGAATTACCCAAAAAGATAAACAATAGTATTTTGGTGACAAAGGAATCGTTATAAAAGATGAATACGAAATGATGTGGTTATGGTTGGTTATTATTACTAAGTCCGTCATATATTATGGATCATTAACTAATTACACTATGTACATCATTTTGCAGGACATTTTTTTTAAAATTCTTTTGCCATCATAACAATACTCAGATAAATGGTCTTACTCAGGAGATTGTTTAGCATGAAATTAACTTTGGTCAATTGATTAATACAGTGTCGATACGCAGTCTTGGAGGTGATCTCTCTTTGCGTGTCAGCACTGTATTGATAAATTGACCAATTTACCATGAAATTAACTTTATGATAATCGGACATGAATGATTGAGAAGGTAGGCTGAACAAAATTAGTTGCAAATTGTTTTAATTATTAGTAAATGATTTATGTGTCAATAAATTTCATGACAAAGTTAAGAGTGTGACTAACGTAGAACTGTAAGTGATAATATAAAATAAATTAGTTTAGATTCATTCTTAATTCATTCATATTCCATGTATCCACATACACATACAACGGTATTTACTATCACCATAAGTTTATCATTATATGTTTCAAGACTCAACTGATGGACTGCAAAGGAATTAGTCAAAGAGAACCAAAGAAGATGGTGAATGTAACATTTCTACCAAAGATGTGGTGGATTAAAGTGGCCACTAGCCACATCAAGAAGGCCCATTAATTTCCTCAAAAAATCTCAGGTTCACTCAAGGGAGTCGGTCTTTAAATGCAATTACATGGCATCATGAAGAGCATATAATATACATTTAATAAATACTCCTTCCGTCCCAAGAAAATCCTTATTACTATTTTGGGTAGTCCCATGTTAAATGTCCACTTTTTTTAATAACCAAACTTTTACACATTTTTTTCTATTATGCCCGTAGCATTAAATATCTCATACTTTTCTTATTCTAATTCTCTCTCCATATTTAATGACATTATTATGAATAAATTTGTCATTTTATTCCTCTTCTTAATATACGTAAAAAGTCCATCAGGACTTTTATTATTTAGTACACACCTACACGTCAGAGTTTCGTGAGTTACAAAACTAAAAGAAAAATATACAAGGGAATACCCTGGGAAATACGTGCGACATAAGTTTCTCCTTGTATATATGTGTTGCCAAATATCAAGTATAGGATCCCCCTTCCAAGCGCCTTCTCTTTATAGCTTTAACTTCATCTTCGTTGGTGCTACACGATACCCTACTTCCCTTGTCCTCCACTGAACACCTTTTATAAGGTTTGAAGCCTGTTCGACGGGCCTTCAACTTCACATATCCAAATCCCATGGTCAGCACTCCCTCTCCCTCGTTGTTTTTGCTTCTCAAGGATACATTATTCTCCACTAGTTGATGACTTGAACAAGTTCCACATGCTTTAATATTGAGATCGAACTGTGATGCTTGTTCTCTCTCATATGTGTGCTGATTATCCTTCTCAAAATAGTTCTTCTGGTGCCCATTAGGAGATGAAAAGCTTTGTGGCAATATTTCTCTAGAGAAGAGTGCTTGAAAGGTCAAGCGACCCTGAAAAGCAAAGCGACAGAAATAGAAGTAATGAGTAGAGAACCACAACGTTGAGAAAGGACATTATTCCAGAAATTTCTGATTTTCCTATTACCCCTTCGGAGACTTCCTTCCAGGATTCATTCAGGTTGCTGCAGATTTTGCCACGACGATTGCTAGGGTCACCAGCTATATGACTTACATCAGGTTCATTAGACTCTTCATTACCTTTGCCATGCTTCTTTAAGGCATCTGTTTCAACTTCACTACTAGAAGGGGTGTTAGATCCACATGAAGATCGGTTCGGCCCTTCATCTTGTCTGAATCATGAAGCGCGGTCGCTGCTTCAGCTTGCTCAGGATCAGTAACACTTAACCCAGCACTTAGCTTTCCATCTTCACCTTCTGCAGAGTCTGATGATGACAAAGGTGGTGACTTAGAACCTAAATGTTGTTCTTGCAAAGCTTCAGCATACTTTAGGTCCAGTTGTTGATCTTTCAAGACGGGATCAGGAGTGTTCACTGCTCTTCTATTATAGGTTGCTCTAGCTTCATTTTTTCCCATTGGTGTTGAAATTGAGAGTGCAGGACTGCAGGTGTAGCCTGAGTTCAAAGGAGTGCACAAGGGAAGCAGTCCATGGGCTGCCCACCATGCAGTTGCAGCTGCCACCGTAGCACCAGCAATTTCTGGTAAACTAGGACCTGAATTTGTTTGCCTTGTTGGAGAATCTCCTAAGGTGTCTGCAGGAGGATATTGAGAAGCTTCCACATTTGAATATGGCCAGAATGTAGCTGCAAATCTTGCTGCAGCATGGGCTGCTGAGTGTTGTACTAGAGCAGATGCAAGCACATTAGAAAAATTGGAGATCTAAAGAAATGATGGACAAACATCTTGATTGCTGCGCATTGGATTGAGAGGATGCAAGATAGGTAACTGATGAATGGAAGATCTTGACACATTACTATGATGTTCAGTTGTTGAAGCAGCTACATTTCTAAATAGGCCCGGGAGTCCATCAACTTGTCCCATTTGCAGAAAAAAAGATCCTTTGTACGAAATATCCGCGGAAAGATTTTGAGCATTCGTTACTAGGGTTCCATCTACGACGTGCGCAGGAACATATCTCGGGCAATTCAGGGCAGCTTGCATATCATTTGACGACAATGCACCACAGTTTTCAAGCATGCTTAGTTCATCTACAGTGAGACCATTTACCAATTTTTCATGTGCAGTGGGAGAGGCTAATTTTGAGGGATTACAAGAGGGATTCTCTTTAAATGTCTGCTTGGTGTCAAGTTTTTCCGTATTCTCACTTCCACTGGGTTCAACAGTTGCATAAGATTCATTTGTTGTATCCTGGTTAACCACCTCTTTCAAAATTGGAACAAACTCCCTAAAAGTGCATATACCACTGGGTGCCATTAATGACATTGGACTTTTGTTTGCTGAGGACAGTGAGGCAGAAGGAGCTTCTTGCAAAGGGGAAAATGCTTTGGAGCTATTATCTCCATCCTGATTTTTCATTGCAATTTGAAGCTGGTCAACACCATTGTGTTCCTGATAAACAAGAAATATGCCGGAATCTCTGAATGAAAAAGTATACCAAAGAAACAAGAAACAAACAAATACAGACGCAAAATAAAATAAAAAAATTAATCATACATTACCAATAACTGTAAGTGCAAACATGGAAGAACTGTATACCTCAGGAGATGGTTCTTTCTCCAAATCCAGTATGTGCTTAGTGGTGTGCGAAGAACACTCGGATGTTAATGGTTTCCCGTCCTTTGTTCCAACCTGTGAAGTAAGAGTTCCAACACTGGTCTTTCGAGGATAAGGATTGCTTGGTTTTTTTTTAGGGCGTGGAGGAGGAATTTCAATGTCAAGAGCCTGTCCAACTGGAACTCCCTTAACAAGGGCTTCCTTCTCCAACTATATAAAAAAATTAAAAATTGACTACATTAACCTCTGTCATAGATGAAATTCATATTCAGCTTTCAGGGCCTAGAAAGGAGTGAGAACAAATGCCTGAGCCGTAAAACAAATATAGAGACCCAGTACATGAATTTGCTCAACATATAACTGGCTATTATGAAAGTAGTCCATCTTTAGAGGCTTCCTACCATTAAGGTGGAAACAGAACAATGGCATTGTATATCCTAACAAAGAGGGATGTAGTTCACTCATAGTTCATAACATGCTTCGAGAGAAAGCAGCCAACACTTTTTGTTTGGAGGACAGTAACATAATAGTGGAACTAGGAAGATTTGGGAACAAATATCCCGTAATAAACTCACCTAATCACTGTGGAAAAGTAATCTCAACTTTTAAATTCCCAAAATTCAGAATCCTTGGTCTTGCCTGATTAAGGTATAGACTAATCAGAGTCATACACCAAATCTAGGAAGAAACTTTGGTGAGCCTTTCTCACTTATGCTACCTTGTACTACCTCCGTCCCATAATAAGTAATTTTTTAACTTAAATCACACATACTAATACACAAGTTAAAATGGCAAAAATACCCTTAATATATTTTCTTTGAAGTTGAAGAGTTAATGAGTGTCATTTAATTGTAGTGATGGTAAGATGCAATAAATACCATTGAATGCATAAGGGCATATATGAGAAAATATTGCAAAAATTGTATTGGAGTTCTAACACATCACTTATTTTGGGAAAAAATATTAAGCCTAAAAAAGCACTTATTGTGGGACGAAGGTAGTATAATAAATTCAAAAATAGCAGTACTTGTCTACATGTTAGCATGCATTGCTAAGTAACAATTGTTAAATCTTATCGTAGGATATGGAAAGACATGCAAAACACAATTATTATATATTTAAACATATAGAGAATTCATTTTATGGAAAATAAAGTATATTAGCTTTAAGAAATGTTAAACATAATCCAATGAGGCTATAAATAATTTTAAACAACGAGAGGTTTAATCAACAATCAATATCTGTAAGTAATATTTATCAAGAAACAAGAAAAAAATTATCTTATTTAACTTAGAAGTATAAACTCGATGAGAAATTAAGAGTGCTCAGTAAAAGACAACTCCGAAAACTGTGTATTTATGTCTGCATATAAGTATGAGACATGAAAGAAAAAAAAAACACACAAAAAAAGAACAGTGATAGTAATGTCTATTGTAAAAGATAAGAAATCCTAAAAAGCATTTTAAGAATTGTTGTATTGATCGAGTGAATACCTCTTCTAATGTAAAAACAAAAGGCTTTAATATGTTTTTTTAACTCTTATAATCAGGTTCACCGTTTACCACTAACTTAAAAATGTATTGACCGTATAATCAGATTACCTAGTCATGCCTGTTTAAGATATATATTAAATCAGGGTTATACATTAAGTCTAGGAAGAATCTTTGGTGAGGTATTCTCACTTATGCTACCTTGTAGTCTTGTACTGTTACATTTCAAAACTAGCAGTACTTTCATACACGTTAGCATTGCTGAATTATATATAGCCTTTACTTATGGTGTAGAATGGAAGTTTTAATTTACATGAATAATCAATAGAGGAGATTTGGGAAATGCTCATATACTAAACTTATTAGGATGCTGGATGCCTATAGGCCTTATACAGTTATACCTCTTTAGTTCTTATTGAATTCTCAGAATGGTACTCAAACAATAAGTCTATTGCATATCCTCTTGCTGAATTTGCCACGTCTCTAATCTTTTAACCAAAATTCAGAAATTACACTTCATTTCGGAGTCTAGACTCCACCCATGAGTCTTTTTACAACGGTAAAATTCACTTTTCAAAACATGAGTCTTTTCACTATGATAAAATTAAATTTTCAAATGCGAAATATTTTATATCAGATTTTATCTTATGTTTCGCATTGTCTACCTCCTGTGTAATAGAGAAATACAATTTTAAACTGGCCAACTAAACTGATAAACTAAACCCTTAAATGAACTGAATGTCTCGGTCAGCGACAATGCAACCAATCTAAAAATGACTGTTTTCTTTTCGGCTATAATTGTCAAGGAAACCGCTTGAAATCAACCACATACACACCTAGCCAAAGACTTTTTAAGATGAAGAGGATAAAGAATGAGAATCACATAAGACGAGGAAAGAAAGCCAAATCAGTAATTTCATAATCATTCTAACTACGAAAGAAATGAAAGTTCTAAGACACTATATCCGTAGTGGTCAAAAAATATGTCCACATGAGCTTTACGAAGAGAGAAAAGGTAATATAATCGAGGCATAGTTGTCATGGTGTCGCCATGTCGACACTTAGGCATCCTGGCAGAAGAGAAGGGCAAGGCAACGCCTTGGACTCCGAGTTGGGCAGCTGGCCCAAGTTAAGTGATCAAGTCATTTTCCACCCATGACTTATCATAATCAATAGACTTGTTATGTGCTATAATTTTATTACTTATTACACTTGAAATGTGTGACTAGTGATGACTTAGTTGGTTCTTTTTTTTTTATGTGGTGTTTGCTTGTTCTACTAGTTTTTAATGCCAATTGTTTTATTTTTGAATTTTGATTGTGATGTATTCATATAATTATGTTTTTAATTATATTCCATAGTGTTAATGTTTCAGGTTTCAATGTATATAAAATTTTATTGTTCAATATACTTTTGAAGCAAAATAAAAAAATATATAAATTGTATATTGTTAACGACTTGCCGCCATATGGACACCATAACGGGTACTTTATCGCCTAAGCGTCTTGGCAATCAACTACCGCCACATCTCGCTGTGGTGCCATAACAACTACGAATCGAGGAAAAGAAACTACAAAAAGGGAAACCTCCAAACCAAAGAGAGAAACCTCCACAGACCGTAGTTATTAAAGGCAAAAGGCACACCAAGGAACCTAGGTGAGGCGCCTCATCAACGTGAGGCGCACATCCTCAAAAAGTAATATTAATACATATTGTGACAATAAAGTATATTATGATATAAATTGACAATATATGGCATAAATACTCACCAGCATAAGAAGGAAGATAAATTGGGGAAGAAAAAGAGGAGAGAAAGGAGTGGGACTAAGAAGAAAAAAGGTGGACAAGAAAGCAGTGGAAGAATGAAAATGACACAGAAAAAGTAAAGGAAGAAAAAACAATGAAACAAAGAAGAGAACAGAAAAAGAGATAAAGGAGAAAAAAAGATGTTTTTTTTAGCGGTGAGAGATTGAAGAAAATAAGAAAAGGCGAAATAAGTTGGCCTTGTCTTAGACAACTTCAATAAGGCGCACCTTAATTGTGCCTTGTGCCTAGGACCAAAAGGCGTGCACCTCTTTGAACATGTCTCGCCTTAGCCAAGGCATGTGCCTTTAATAATAATTTCAGAGAGATAAACTTCCAATGACTCTGAGTGAGTAACAAAAGAGGTAAATGAATTAGCATCCAAGCCATTCCAATGGAGTCCAAACTTGCACTTGACCATTTTATGCCAAATAGAAGTAGGTTCTTAAAAGAGCAACCATAACACTTACCTATTAATCATAGATTTTCAAAGAACATATTCCCAAAGACTAAACCCCCCTTCCCCTCCCCCGCCCGCCCGCCCGCCCGCCCGATACACCTTATCTCAATTGACCAAATATAATATGCTCCAGGGAATTTCCAACTCTCATCAAAGCTTAAAAAGAGATTGATAAATTAGGGTGTTGGAAAGTCATGCTTTAATCAAAGTTATCCTACCCCTAATAAAAGGGAAAAGAACATCTAACAATTTAACCTCTTACACACATGCTCAATAACGGATCTGAAAAGGTAGATGACCAAAAATTCCCTCTAAAAGACTCCAAGATATGCACCAAAACTCGCAGCACTAATCAAGGACTGCTCACAACTAACAAGTGACTTTCCACATTAATCCCAACTAAACTGGCAGGGACCATTTGTATCTTTTTTAAGCATTAAGCGCTAAATGCTGAATTCAACATCTAAATTGTTCTAGATCGAACTGTGATTGATGCCGAATAACTAAGGCTATTTGACAATTAGACTGAATGGAATATCTAAATATGTGTTTCTTTACCAATATGACCTTCTTAATTGTTAGCCATATATTGTATTTAAATTAATAAAAGTAAACATTATTTCTACAACCATGAACCTCCAACATAAAAAGTATTTTAAATTCTCCCTTTGCTCCAGTATATAAGATCAACATACTGAACAAATTAAATTAAGGAGACGACTAATCCTCTTGGTACTCACTTGTATATTTGTATTTCAAAAAACCATTTTGCTCATATTTTGGAACGAAAATAAAACCATTTGATTGTATATTAACGGAGTGAGTAATATTATTTCCTAATAATGGATCCAAATAAAATATGTACTTAAATTAATTTCATAAAATAATATAAATATATGAAATCTATTCAAATTTGACTAATATATTTTGTTCATTCTTTAGATTATCAAGGATGTATGCACTTTCCTTTTTCTTATTTTTTCCAACTTATTTTTTTTTGAAAATGCAAACCATATAGATGGTATAAGTACATGGTCAAGCATGGGATATACTCAAGCACGGGATATACTCAAGCACATGATGCGAAGGCCAAAGAACATTAAATATTAGTTATTTTATATTAGCTTTTTTTATTCCAATATAAACAATTGTAATCCATCAAGGATGGGATATACTAAATCATTGTTACTTAAGATGCACAAGGCACAAAAGGTCTCCTTAAGGCTTAGGCGTGAGGCATGTGTCTTGTTGAAGTCAAGCGCACATTTAAAAAAAATTGAAAATATATATACATATACACATTTAATCATTTATATATCAAGTTTATCAACTATTAAGTAATTTTACAAACTTCTAAGCATGTTTAACAAGTTTCTACAAGTTCAACCACCATACCTCCGTAATAGTTACATACTGCATACATACATAGTAAAATTCTTACAATCTTACTTATATATTTAAGTAGTAAACAAAACAACAATATATATGCATATTTAAATATTAAGAAAATAATATCAAGTTATAAATACATATTAATAATCTAAGAAGTTGGTAAATACTGGAGTAATAGTGTAGTCAAGTACCCAAAATTTCTATTAAAAAAAATTGGGCAACATTACCCCTTATTATTTTCCAAAATAGTCATTTTTTATCAATTTATTATTCTAGAAGAGCTAAGAGAATAAAAAACAGGAGAAGAGATAGACAGAAGGGAGAACCTTACTTGGAGCAAAATGCCCAGAAGAAGCCATAAATCGAGGAGGTTGCCAAAACTAGAGGTTGATGGAGGAGGATCATCGTTCGTCAACAGAGTATCACCAGATGTAGGTTTAGCTTTCCATTGTTAGGTTAAGGTAATCTATTTTTGTGATATAGATAAGACTAATTATTGAAATGAATGGTTAGGTTAAGATAATTATTGGTCTAGATTACTCAGGGAAAAAAATTACCAATATAGTCCTTAGTTAGTTCGATGAAGCCCTCGCACGCTTCACACGCCTCGCGCCTCAAGCCGAGGTGCACACCTCAAGCCAAGTGAGGCACTAAACATACGCCGTGAAGCGCCTTGCATGCCTTTAACATCAATGTACTAAATGACTTGGTACACCGAATTAAGCCTGGTGCTTGCGGCTTTTAGGCTTATTATCACTCATTTTTATCCCCCTTATTTCTTCCTCCATCCTTATCTTACATCATCACAAACATCGAATTTAGCGTGGCACTCGTGTTGAAGAGCCATTCACTCTAACTGTTCCCTCAAATGGGACCTCTACTTTACATGTATAGATGTACACTAATATCGAGGAACTAGGGTGTTGCCTACACCATACCCTCACATCTAGACATGATAGTGGCCTATGTTTCGGAAGATCATTTTCAAACTCGGTATCGGTTTCGGGTCTCCGTTACGCTTGTTAGGAGTTTTAAAATTTCTAAATAATAAGAATAACAAGATGGATTAATTAAATTCACAAAAACACTATCTAGTACACTAACACTGTCCAAATGATAAAACATACATCTCGCAGTTGTCAAATGCTACATTACATAAACTGAATAGTAAATTCGTAAGATATTTTCATGTTATACTTCACTAAATAATATATATATATATATATATATATATATTCATTTCTAAGTAAAATGTGTATAATTTTTTTTAAGCTCAACTTAGTAATGTATGTATAATAGTATTTTTTCTAAGTAGCTATAAGCATCGACTCGGATATGGGACACGAACACGACACGCGACACAGTCGATTATATATATTTATACAATAAATAAATTTAATTATTAATAAAGTATGAAAAAACTTAAACAAAATAATAAGAACAAAAACACCTTGCATAATAAATATCTTAAAGTTACATAATAACGTCCAAACTTAAAAGACATGTCCCGACGTATCCCTTAACTTGTCCTGACATGTTCTAGGCAAGTCTCGACGTGTCCGAACATGTTCAAGATTCGAAAAAAAAAAGAGTTCACAGGTATGTGTCTGAGGTGTGTCACTGATTTGTGGCCCTCCGAGAAGTGTCCGTGCTTTCTAGCTACAGTAGTTGAAGTATAATTTTATAAGTTGTAGTTAACTTGAGTACTAGTTTTATTTTACTTTTGAATACCAATTTAGGTACTAGTTAAAATGTATTAAATACTTTTTTTTACGTGTGGCGTTTCTCCCCTTGTGCCAAAATTTCTCCTCTAGTTGGCTCGAAACCATTCCGCTACACTGACACAACAAAATTTCACCGAAACATACCCTTTACATGAATCATTGATTTTCCCTTGTGCCAAAATTTCTCCACTATCTGGTTTGAAACCATTCCGCTACACTGACACACCAAAATTTTACTGAGACACCCTTTACATGAATCACTGATTTTCCGAATCGTATCAAGGTTGCGGTTCGGCGATACACCGAAATATCGATCAAAATTTGTTGTTAAGCTTAACTCATTAGCTTGCATACTCAACTCAAGCTTCCATTAAAATGGACTTGTGCTTGTTCGGTCTGTAAACGAGTAAATCTTAATCTCCAATTTTAGGCTCACTTTTAGGAATGAATTGAGCCAGCACAAAGGCTTCAAGCTTGGCTCGGTTCAAATTTTAAAATGCAAGTCTATAGGAAATGGTGGATAGCTTACTATATTAGCACAAACTTTGAAGGGGCGTCAAAATTCTCCTTGGAAAGGGGACAAGAGTAGATTAAGGAACGACTCAGATCACTAGCCAAAAAAGTAAAGAAAGAACAAAAAGAAGTAAAGGTAAAATGCAACAGAAAAATATTGGTAAAAGGTGAGCAATTAGCACTTAACTCATACCAATAATACTAGTGTTGGAACAACCATCAACAGTAAATGGAGTGTGAGCATATAAAATTTGCATTACAACTATAGTTAGCATTATGAGATTACCCATCCAGAAGTTTGTTAGTAAAGCCATACTGCCATAGCAATTTATCTGGGTATTGAACTCATGTTTTTTGTTTGTTTTTGATAGGTAAACCCCTTACAAAACCTGCATTCCGTTAATTGCAATTAGCATTAGCCCTATAGAAGTTTATTGGGTACGCCCAAGCAATTCATTCTAATCTCCTTCTTTTTTTGGAGATAAGTATACCACATATGAGTTGAGAAGTAAACCACATCTCAGCATATTAAATTTGCTTTCCATTTATTGCAGTTAGCATTACCCCTCTAGAAGTTTCAGTTTGTTAGGAAAGCACGCTGTCATCCTTATGCCATCTTATTTCCATCTTGGGCATGAGGCAAAGAAATCTTATTAGATTGATGAGAATGGGGGATATGTACATGAAATAAATTACATAGAGCAAGAACAAAAAAACAAAATAAAAACAGATATGATTGTGGAATAATAATTCAAAAAACTCACACAACAACATATCGTACTCTTTCATTGTGAAGATTGAGCCAAGACAGATATCAATAAAAGCATGAAGTCAGAAGGTACCGATTGACCACCTTTGTAAAGAACTTCTGTGCATGACTTCTGATCTGCACCGCGGTCTTGGTTCCTATATGTTCTGTGCATCACAAGATAAAAACAAAAGAAAACAATAAAAAAAAATCAGAAAAGGTCTCCAATTAAGGTAAACTGTTGAAATAAGAAATAGATTTTTGTAAGATAATCCAATAAAGAAATATCCAACAGATTCAGCTGAAAACACAAAGACAAGGATTTTTTAGATATAAAAGATATTACAATTTAAAAATGTTTGGCGTGAACCTGAATTTGACTGTCAGCTCTAAATTAATATCAATCAATGTAAATAATGTATATACAAAAGGTGAACAAGAAACAACTGATAAGAAAGAGGTGGGAAACCTTCAATTCTCTGCCAAGCACGACCACAGAGTTTCAAGGCCTCCAGAAACCTAGAATGCTCCTCCTCTGTCCATCGCTCACGTTGCTTGGTAATTGTATAAGGTTTCCTTGTCTATCCAAGGAACAAGGAGAGTATTGTTTAATACTTGATTAATTCTATATGCAACCCAGTTAAAGAATTGTTACAAATAGGAGACACAAAGAACAGTAAGACTAAATAAAGCTAGAAAAACTATGTTAAGAATCTGGAAATCACCTTAACAATAAGTTCTTCTCCTTCTACAGAGGAGTAAGGGTCCATGAGGGCAAAAATGCTGCTTTAAATCCTCTGAGGGGGCAAGTAGCAGATGGAGAGGACTTCTCTCATTTCTCGTTCCCGCAACAGGAAATAGCAAAGGCTTAGTCGTTTTGGTAGTTAGAACCTGATAAGCTAATAGGAGTACTACTACTGCAAAAGAGAAGAAAAGGTAACAAAAATCCAAAGAGATCCTTCTCATATGTTTCCAAACAGTAAATACTATAAGCATTCCAATGTTCACAGGAACCTATAATTAGTATATGTAGTATAGTATTAAAAATTGGGGGAAATTACTAATCCTTCAATTTTTTTAAAAAGAAATCCACCGCCAACAAAGAGATAGATTGCGACGACAACTTCTCTGACTCAATCCGAAACAAGTAGTAGTAAAAGAAATTTCCGTATACAGAATCCTCACCAAAAGAACTGGATGATGCCAAAACCTTTAAAATTCGTAATTGAGGAGGAGAAACAAAACAGAGAGACAGAGGAAAAGTTGAATCAGTAGACTAATAAAGTTGTATTAACATACGTCTAATCTATATAACAAAAAAAACGAGTCGAAACCCATAAATGGAACAGTCAAAATATCTTCCGAGGTAGCCATGGCGCAACAGCTGTGTTGAAGCTCCGGGCTCGTATCCAATAATCATGCATGAAGGGAATTTATCGGGCAATCGCCCGAAAACACATGGTTTTAGGGAATGACGAATCTGAATACGAAGAAGTTAGATTGGAAACTAAGAATATGGATAGGGAATTAGGGGAAAAGAGATGAATATAACAGCATGGTGTAGGGAGCAAGGAGGGGGAGGGAGAATCTTTGGGCGAGGCAACCCTCAACTCTTCTTTCCGGAAAGAAAATCAGAGGAAAATTGTAAGACCTCAGTTTTTATAAATAAAGATGAATTTTCTATAAATATTATTTTTGAATATTATGGAATAATTTGATATAATGTTATAGTTGTGGGTAATATTTATAAATTTCAGAAAGTATCTGATGGTTATATTATATTCGATTGGTGGGGAATATTAGGTTTAGCGAGGAATATTATATTCAATAACTTTCAATCGTTGGTGGACCACAATGTAATTATTATCGGATTGAGAGAAAAAAACAAAAAATATTTTATTGAAATAACGGCGGAAGTTTTCTGGTTGATCTTTGTTGAAGCTACTCGGTAGTAAAAGTCACGATGTCGTGTGGTTGCGTAGTAGCGCAGTATTGATTATTGATCTTTATGTGAGAAGTCACTTAGTTGATTCCATTATTGTCGATTAATAATATGAATTATTATAGCGATAATGACGTTTTATTTTATTCAGTATTATTAACGTAATAAAAAGCGAAACATCTTTTATATAAAAGCGAATCTTTATTAAAGTTATTTTATAAATAAAATATATTATATTTTATTATACGTAGTGTTTTTCGTAGTGTTTTGCGTAGTGTTTGCGTAGTAAAATGTTTTTATATAAATAGAATATATTATATTTTATTTAAAAGATTTTTCTTTAAACGTGTTAATAGTCAGATTAAAGTAAATCAATCTGGACTGATTTAATGGATTAATTCTTATGCATTCCATTTTCCTATAAATAGAAAGTTTCATTCCTTCATTATTTTCTTTTAATTCATTTCAAGCTACAGAGAAAATTATAGAGAAGTTATATAGAGAAAGTTATAGAAAGAAGAAGAGTATTCGCTACTTCTTTTCTTTATATTCATTTTTTTACGGTAAAGTGTTATTCTTTCTTCTTGAAGAGAACACATTATTCCATTCATTTATTATTACGTTGGAATAACTTGTAAAAGTGATATAATACTATACATAACTTGTGTATACGGCGATATCCTATACTTTGTGAAATCCTTATGTTATTTAATTCTTATTTATTACATTGGAATAACTCAGATATCATGATTTCTATATCTTGGTGACATTCTTTATTATTACATTGGAACATCGCATGCGTGTGTTTTACTGGGAACCTGGTTAAAATCTTTATTATTATTACATTTGGAACATCGTCATGCGTGTTTTACACTGGGACTGATTAAAATCTTTATCGTTCATTGGAATATCCTATTCGTGTGTTTTTGGCTGGGATCCTGATTCCGTCTTTATTATTCTACATTGGAACATCCTGCCGGTGTGAATTTCACCCCGACCTTGGTAAGATTATTATTATTCGTTGGAATAACGCATACATCACAATCTGCATGCGTGGTGATTTTTTTTTATTCCATTCTTTATTATCTGGGTTGGTTAAAAGCTTTGAGCTTATCTTCATTGAAATTAGTAGAATATCTCGATATTTGCGTTTCATCCAAAGATCTTTCATGGAAATATTCTTACGATCATTCTTGAATTTTACTCTACAAAGCGATGTCGTGTTGACAATTTGGACGTTAATAATTCCTGGATAAAATAATTCTTGAACTTGTTTTATTGAATTCTTATATCATTGTCATCATCCTCATATTTATATTTTTTTTAAAAATTAAATACATGGCGCAGTAGGCGTGGATGACTTTGGTATGATTATAATGGGGATTATTGGCGTAATCATGGCGTAGTAATATTACAAATGATGTGATTAAAAATCCTCGATTGGTAGTAGTGCGTTGATGGACGATTGTTGGCGTGATCGTGAAATTAATGAATACACACAACTATTCTTGGCCGTAGTGCGAGAATAATTGTGATCGTGATCTTAAGAATATCCTTGGTAGTAGTGCGAGGGTGATTCGATGATGTGGATTATTTATTAAAGTGAGTCTCACCATTATAATGATGATGATAAAAAACCTTTTAAAATCATAAAAGATAGTAGATTTTATTTTCTCTTGATTTCTTTTAATGGATTACGATATTAAAATTATGATTAAAGCGGTTGTCTCATTGTATTTTATCGGTTTAACATTATTGAAACTATTGATAATTTATTTTTGCATTATCTTACCATAATATTTCTTCTTTGGCTAGTTAATTGAAATTCTTTCTTTCTTTCATTTTATTCTTCTTGAAATGAGAATATAAATTTGAGACGAGTCGAGGAAGCAGTGATGGTCCGAAGATAAGATTAGTAGTCTCACTGATACGTGAAATAGTGTGATAATAATTGTAATGAGGACTTTTTGTTTGAGTTTGTATAATATCTAGTAGAGCGATATTTGTATTTAAACTCACGATTTATGTCAGTATTATACATGCAGCAGTTATGTTAATAAGTTGTATTTAAATTAGATATCGTATAAGTGGCGACCAAGATGGGTGATGTATCTAAATTTTGGGGCGTCGCGATTCAATATCGGTAAGGATATGATCCTGGCTAAGATGTGAGAAAAGTACTCTTAGGAGGGAGGCGGGGAATACGCCCATTAGTATGACCTACCAAGTTTTTGTCTTTATTTTATTGGTCGATTCGAATATAAAGGTAATTGTTAAATGTCAATTAATCTTTTGTTTTGTGGCGATGATCGAAAATGACATCGAGAATGTTGAGAATATGATGGAGACGCGAGCGATCGTTGATTCACCTGCATATCGATAATCGAGGATAATGTGATCGTCGAGGCGGCAATCCTCACGTGAAACAACAACCTTGACCAAATGATGAATGATCAAATGTTGGAGGCTTTATGCGATTTATGCAACAAAGAAAGTAGAGCGACTCATCCAAAACGTAGGTGGAAACACGGAAAACTCTCGGTGATCGGCATTAAACAATTCAATTTGGGACCACTTTGGGAGTTTAAGGGAGAGCCAAAACCCTACTGGCGGAAGCATGGATAAAAGCAGATTACAAGATATTTGATGTCTTGGAATGCTCCGAGGAGAAAAAGGTTCCCTTACTTAACGCCTTTATGTTCTTGCGGAGAAGCGATTCTTGGTGGGGAATCGGTAAAAGCGTCAACTCGACTTCAGATCTTGAAGATATCTTGGGAGAAGTTCCAGGGTACATTCAACGACAAATACTTTCACGAAAGTATTCGTGGCATGAAGGAGGTGGAGTTTATCAAGTTGGAACAAAAACAATATGGCCAGGTGTCATGATACGAGGCAAAATTTGCGGAGTTATCACGGTTTTCGTCCCCACTTGGTGGATAATGAAGAGAGAATGGGCGCGAATGTTTTTAAGAGGTTTGAAGTCGGAGATACGTCAACATCTTATTTCTCATAAAGCGTGTTTGTATTAGGATGTTGTAAATAGGGGCTCGATTAGTGGAAGTAGCGATAACGAGTCAACGTAACTGAAAAAAGAAGCGTACGTGAAAAGTTATAATACCGGTGAGTAGTCATCGAGCGGTGACAACAAGCGTGGAGGGAATCAGCGGGCGGATATGGTAACCACCGGTGGTAATCGAGGCCAAAACAATAAGAATGGACATTTCAAGAAAGCGGAGATTCAACAATGATGGAAAGAGCGTCAAGACCAAAGACCGTTGTTAAGGAAGGAGAAAGACCACCCATCATATGCTTCAAATGCGGAGAGAAGAGGACACATCGGTCCGAATCGCGTGCCATCATGCAGTCAAGCGTGTTATAATTGTGGAAGAGAAGGTCACTTAGCTCGATTTTATGTCGTTTCTCAAGACAAATTCAACTAGGATGGAGGCACCAAAGTCAGTCCCGAAAAGTCAAAACCAGTGGTCTGAGGAGAGGCGTTTGTTGTGACCTCCCAGAGAGCAAGGAACCCGAATGAGGTCATCACGGGTAAGCTTATCATAAACTCTAATGAAGTCTACACTTTATTTGATCTGGGTTCTACCCATTCTTTTATTTCTCCTACTTGCGCTCATCGATTAAATTTGACTCAGGAGAAATTAGACTTTGACTTATCTCGTGGAAACTCAGTTGGGAGAAACCTTCATTACATCCAGCTTTGTTTATAAGTCTTGTTTGGTTCAAATCGGTACCCTCACATTACTGTCGATCTTATTTCATTAAAAATACTTGCATTTGGCGTGATTCTAGGGATTGATTGGTTAACTACTTATCATGCAAAAATTGATTGTTTTCGTAAGGTTGTTAGCTTTCATATTCCTAATCAACCTATTATGCGAATTCAAACGACCAAACCATTAAAATCAATCACGGTCATCTCGAGCCATAAAGCTATTCGTTTATTGAAAAATGGATGTCAAGCTTTCTTAGCTCGTGTCACTGATTTAAACAAAATACGCCGGTTTTGAGCGATATTTCTATTGTTAATAAATTTTCACGACGTATTCCCGAAGAACTTCCGGCCTACCCCGAGGCGTGAAATTGAATTTTGTATCGACCTTGAACTGGTACAAAACCTATTTCCAAAGCCCCATATCGAATGGCTCTATTGAACTTCGTGGAGTTAAAGACCCAATGCGCAGAATTGTTAGACATTGGCTTTATTCGACCTAGTACTTCTCCTTGGGGTGCTCTGCCATTACTATTCGTGAAGAAGAAAGATGGGAGATATGCGACTTTGTATTGATTATCGGGAGTTGAATCATGTCACCATCAAAAATAGGTATCCATTGCCACGTATTGATGACTGTTTGACCCGGTTGCAAGGAGCCAAATTCTTTTCAAAGATTGATCTTCGTTAGGATATCACCAATTGAAGATTAGAATCACGTGACATTCCAAAGGCGGCTTTCCGGAACTCGAGACGGGCATTATGAATTCCTAGTCGTATCCTTTGGATTGACTAATGCTCCCGCCGCCTTCATGGATATGATGAACCGAAAGTATTCAAGGAATATTTAGATCACTTTGTGGTCGTCTTTATTGATGACATCCTTATTTATTCCAAAAGCCGTGAAGATCATGAAAGCAACACTTGAGGTGACACTCCAAAAGCTTCGTGAATATAAGCTTTATGCGAGTTGAAGAAATGCGAGTTCGGCTTGAAGAAGTAGCATTCCTTGGACACGTGGTATCAAGTCATGGAATATCTGTTGACCCGTGCAAAGATGAAGAAGCTATTCAAAGTGGGAACAACCTAAATCGATGATGAAAGTCACGTAGCTTTCTCGGTTTAAATTTGGTTATTATCGGAGATTCGTGGAAGGATTTTCTCGAATCGCTACTCCATCGATTTCGGTGACTCGAAAAGATACAAAGTTCGGTTGGAAGCGAAGAATGTGAGAAGAGTTTTCAAGAACTCAAGAAGAGACTTATTTCAAAGACTGTTTCGACAATACCATTTTGGCTCGGAGGATTTGTCATCTCTGATGATGCTTCGAGCAAAGGGTTGGGATGTGTTCTTATGCAACATGGAAAAGTTATAGCTTTATGCCTCATGACAACTCAAAGAATATGAGAGGAATTATCCTACTTCGTGATCCGGAGTTATAATTTATTTATCTTCTGACTTAAAATTTGGAGGCATTACTTGTATGGGAGAAAGTGGAGATCTTTACGGATCATAAAAGCCTCAAATATTTCTTCACTCAAAAGGAACTCAACACGCGACAACGACGTTGGCTTGAACTATTGAAAGATTATGATCATACCATCCAATACCATCCCGGAAAAGTTTAACGTGGTAGGCGATGCATTGAGTAGAAGATCGTATGCTGCAATCTGAGTGCGTTATTAATCAACACAAAGGCCCATTTTGTGTGACTTGCAAAGGATGGAGATAGAGTTAAAGACTCAGGGACGCATGTGATGATAGCAATATATCTGAGTAGAACCGACTTTAATCGATAAAGTTAAATTTGCTTTCAAGCTACGGACACAGGAGATCGATGCGTATGAAAAAAAAAAAGTGCAAGAGGGTGCTATCTTAGGAAGCAAGAATCGATGAAGAAGGAATACTTGAAGTCAACTCCGGATTTTGTGTTCTAACGACCACGATTTAAAGTATAATATCATGATGGAGGCCTGACAACACACCATTTGCAATCCATCGGGAGTACCAAAATGTATCGTGATATTCGGCCATACATTTTGGTGGAGCAATATGAAGAGGGAGATAATGTTTTTTATCTCTCAAGGTGTCTAACTTGTCAACGAGTTAAAGCGGAGCATCAAGTACCAAAAGGTCCATTGAACCACTTGAAATTCGAATGGAAGTGGGAGCACATTACCATGGATTTAAGCTTCGGTCTTCCTAAGGTTTCTCAAGGCATTGATGCGATTTGGGTCATTGTTGATAGATTGACCAAGTCCGCTCATTTCTTACCGACACGAGAAACTTATACACTTGAACGTCTTGCTCAGTATGTATATAAACGAGATTGTGAAGATCGCATGGTATCTGCGGTATCCATAGTTTCGATCGAGACCCAAGATTCACTTCAAGATTTTGGGTTAGTTTGCAAAAAGCTATGGGCACGCGGACTTACGATTTAGCTCGGCATATATCATCCTCGGACGGACGGACGATCGGAGAGGACTATTCAAACTCAAGATCTATTAAGACTGTGTTCTTGATTTCAAGGGAGTTGGGACAAGTTTTTACCATGGTGGAGTTTTTCTACAACAACATTATTATCAAGCAGTATTGGCATGGCTCCATTCGAGCGTTGTATGGAAGAAAGTGTCGATTCTCCGGTATCTTTGGGATGAGGTGGGTGAAGCAACGTTGTTGGGACCGGAGTTGGTACGTATATGACTACGGAAAAGATTCAAACGATCCGACAACGATAAAAACCTCACAAAATCGAAAAAAAAGAGTTATCTTGATCTTCATCGAAAGGGCGTGGAATTGATATAGGAGATCGTGTGTTGTTAAAAGTTCTTTCCATGGAAAGGAGTTACAAGATTTGGAAAGAGAGGAAACTTAATCCTCGATTCATCGATCCATTTTAATCCTCGATCGAGTAGGGCGTAGCTTTATAGACTCGCTTTTCTGCTTAAATACGTCTCACCGTGTTCATAACGTTTTTCACATATCCATATTACGTAAATATGTGAAAGACCCGAACCATATTATTGAGTTAGAACCAGGACGAAATAGCGGAAGATTTGACGTATGAAGAGGTTTCTGTTCAAATTTTGGATAAGAAGGAATATATTCTATTTCCGAGTTTATACCTCAAAGTCAAAGTTTTGTGGAGGAACCACGATGTTGAGGAAATGACTTGGGAGTTAGAATCGAAATGAAATCAGGTATCCTTACCTCTTCGACATATACTGAAGACGTCACTCTAATTTCGAGGAAATTTCATAAGAAGGGAGGTTGTAAGACCCAGGACTTTTTATAAATAAAGATGAATTTTATAAATATTATTTTGAATATTATGGAATAATTTGATATAATGTTATAGTTGTGGGTAATATTTATATAATTTTCAGAAAGTATCTGAGTGGTTATATTATATTCGATTAATTGGGGAATATTCGGTTTAGCGGGGAATATTAAATAACTACTCAATCATTGGTGACCCCACAATGTAATTATTGTCGGATTGAGAAAAGACAAAAATATTTTATTGAAATAACGGCGGAAGTTTCTGGTTGATCATTGTTGAACTACTTTCAGTAGTAAAGAAAAGACGATGTCGTGTGGACAAGAAGTAGCACTTGCGGTATTGATTATTGATCTTATGTGAAGTCACTTAGTTTGATTCCATTATTGTCGATTAATAATATGAATTATTATAGCGATAATGACGTTTTATTTTATTCGTATTATTAACGTAATAAAAGTAAAGCATCTTTTATATAAAATGTAATACTTTATTAAAGTTATTTTATAAATAAAATATATTATATTTTATTATACGTAGTGTTTTTCAGATAGTGTTTTTTAGCGTAGTGTTTGCGTAGTAAAATGTTTTTATATAAATAGAATATATTATATTTTATTTAAAAGATTTTTCTTTAAATACGTGGACCATCGATTAAAGTAAATCAATCCTGAATTGATTAAATGGATTAATTCTTTATCATTCCATTTTCCTATAAATGTGTTTCATTCTTCATTATTTTCTTACGAATTCATCAAAAGCTACAGAGAAAATTATAGAGAAGTTTATATAGAGAAAGTTATAGAAAGAAGAAGAAGAGATTCGCTACTTCATTCTTCTATATTCATTCTTTTTACGGTGAAGGGTGTTATTATTCTTCTTGAAGAAGAGAAACTACGTTATTCCATTCACTATTATTACATTGGAATAACTCGTAAAAAGTGATATACCCTATACATACTTGTATATGGCGTATATCCTATCTTGGTGAAATCCTTATGTTATTCCATTCTTATTTATTCATTGGAATAACTCAGTATCATGCTTATTTCTATATCTTGGTGACATTCTTCTATTATTACATTGGAACATCCCGCATCATGTGTTTTACAACGGGACGCTGTTAAAATCTTTATTATTATTACGTTGGAACATCGCATGCGTGTGTTTTTCTGCGGACCCGGTTAAAATCTTTTATCATTCTCATTGGAATATCCTATCGTGTGTTTTACAATGGGATCTGGATTCCGTCTTTATTATCTGTTGGAACATCCCGTCATGCGATAATTTCACCGACCCTGCCTGGTTATTATTATTACATTGGAATAACGCATATACATCGCAATCTGCGTGCGTGGTGATTTCTTTTGTTATTCCATTCTTTATTATACCTGGGTTGGTTAAAACTTTGATTTCTATACTCCATTGAAATTAGTAGAATATCCTCGATATTTGCGTTTCATCCAAAGATATCTTTCACGGAAATATTCTTCCGATCATTCTTGAATTTTACTCTACAAAGCGAGATCACGTTGACAATTTGGACGTTAATAATTACCTGGATAAAATAATTCTCGAACTTGTTTTATTGAATTCTTATATCATTGTCATCATCCCCACGTTTATATTTTTTTTAAAGTCATACGTCATACCAGAAAGCGTGGATGAACTTGGTATGATTATATTGAGGGGATTATTCTATGAATCACTTTAACCAGTAATATTACAAATGATGTGATTAAAAATCGCCGATCAGTAGTAGCATCGTTGATGGATGGGTTGTTGGCGTGATCGTAATTATTAATGAATCATAACTATTCTCTTGGCGTAGTGCGAGAATAATTGTGATCGTGATCTTAAGAATATCCTACCGTAGTAGTGCGGGGTGATTCGATGATGTGGATTATTTATTAAAGTTGATCTCAAATTTATAATGATGATGAAAAACCTTTTAAAATCATAAAAGATAGTAGATTTTATTTTCTACTGACTTCTTTTAATGGATTACGATATTCCATTGCAGATTAAACCCATATTCTATTGTATTTTATCGGTTTAACATTATTGAAACTATTGATAATTTATTTTGCATTATCTTGGTCATAATATTTCTTCTTGAAATTTAGTTAAAATTTCATTTTTTTCTTTCATTCGCTCTCTTGAAATGAGAATATAAATTTGGGACGAGTTAAAGCAGTGATGGTCTCGAAGATAGATTAGTAATTCTCATTTATTACGTGAAATAGTGTGATAATAATTGTAATGAGACTTTTTGTTTGAGTTTGTATAATATCTAGTAAGCGATATTTGTATTTAAGCTACGATTTACGTCGTATTATACTGCTGCTGACAGTATTATGTTAATAAGTTGTATTTAAATTACATGTCGTATAAGTGGCGGCCGAGATGGGTGATGTATCCACAATTTCAGGCGTCACAAAAATTCTCAGCCACTATAATTTCTGGTGAATTTGTTAGTCTGAAAAAATAGAAAATGGAGAGATAATTTGAGGCTGGCAAGGAGCGAGTGCTAACAAGAGAATGCGGACATGCCAAGTGGCATCGTTAAAATGGTTGATTGGCAGCTACTAGAAGAGCCCTTACCCACTCTTTTTACTTTTTTTTCTTTTCTTTAGATAAAGAAAGGGATAGTGGGATAGTCCTACTGCTTCCTAATATTTGGCCCCTTTCTTTCTTCATCAAATATCGACCACAAACTCTTGCGGCTGACGGAGAAAGGTCAAGAGCGAGTCATATATCTAAAATTGGGTATTTTAACTTATATATTGTACAAGTTATTTACTTACCTTTTCTGAACCCAATTCCCAACCCACCAAACCCAAAGTCTCCGCCTCTGATATGCTCTTTCTTATAAGTACACCTCAACAAGCCTCCTCCTTCAATACCCATGAAGCCCAGCAGCTCCGATCCGCTTCAAATTTCTAGTCCCTTTTTCTCGGATCCAATTTGGCCTAGAGCCCGTAGCCCGTTTAGCCGGACGCACACTGGGTTCTTTTCTGGATTTTAGGAAGAAAGAAGAGAATGAACTTGTTTGGTAGCCACCAGCACCGTTGACGGAGGTTGCTCGGCTTTCCGTTGATTCCGGCGTAGATCCGACGTCTATTCAGTGTGCCCTTGGTCCCACCATTATTCCTGTGATTCTGCTATGTATATATAGGATCCGGTTAAACTTTATGGTAAGTTCAATTCATGCCCAATAGTTGACACACAGACGGAAGGTGATCTCTCCTGCGTGTCAGGACTGTCATGAAGTGAACTAGTATGAAGTTTCATGCTAGCCATTCCCGTATATATGTTATGTTTTTTGTTTGTAATTAGGCATTTGCAGTGTATTTAGTGTGTGTTTTAGTTATAGTGAATTTTTTTTTAGACTTCTAATTGTGCCTGTGAATTCACTCCATTATACAGACGAGAGATTTGAGTTTTGATTTGGGATAAAGTGATAAACTGATAAAGGCTTACGAAGTTACAATTAGGAACTAAAACACTTTATTTAATTAACGGGTCCCACAAAGTAACTTCTCGAATCCGATCCCGAATAAACGGTAAATACCTGTTGATTGTATCATATTGAACCGGATTTGTTTTGTCCCGAACCGGGCGATTCAAACTGGTTCGATTACCTAAAAAACCGAATGACATGGTTACCCCTATAAAAGCGCCTCTACCTTCAGCTATTCCCATGGGACCCACGCCATCTTACGTGGCTCCTCCTAAACACCATCTAGGACATCCCTTGATTTTGTTGATGATACTCATATCCAAGGTTTTCACATCCGGACCGGTCATCGAACCGAAAAAAGTACTTGGTGGATGGGTTACTGGTCCAACCAATAGTCAAACTGTTATTGACCAGTGACGTCATTAATATATAAAAATTTTAAAAATCTTATTTTTTATAAACTAAAACATAATAAATTTGAGTTACAATATTACTAAAAGTGGTTAATTTTAATATTAAAAAAAATTGATACAAATAATGAAAAACCGGGTCACTGGACCAGTTTTACCGATTGAACCACTGATTGGACCGGTGGGTCAACCAGGTCAACCGTTGTTTGACCAAATCAATAAAATCAGGCTAAATCGGACCGGAGTATCGACTGGTTTCGATTTTTTCTGGTTGAATCGGCGGTCCGGTCCGAGTTTAATAACCATTCTTATATCTGAAACAATTGTCTTGTCGTGTTACAAAAGAATAGCCAAGTATTCTGTTCTTTTATAAAATTGTTTTTAATTTTTTGTTATTTATATATATAACGATAATATTTTTTTTTAATTTCACAAATTAATTTACTTTATAAACTTCGTTCAAAAAACAAAAGAATAGAGACCACATATAATGGTAGAAGATTCATAATTGAGTGTAGATACGAGGAGGGTCCTTAATTTATACTAGATAGACAATCATCCCCCAAGTATTTTTTTAACGTTCTTTCACTTGGATGTTCTTGTTTTTCTTTCTATTGGTTTTTTTTAATTATTTTATGGCGGGTTTTATTTCTGTTAGTTTGAATTTTTTTCAATTTATGGAGTCTTTTTTTCTCCTAGTTTGCGATATTTTTCATACTAAGAAGCCTTTTTTAGATTTATATTTTTTTTTCATGTAGAGTAGGTTTGATTTATGCTCTTCGGTGAAGATCAAATTTGGGTGTGGAATTATCACTAAATTCTTCTTATTCATTACTCGTGTTGTAAAGCTACTCAAATTTGTTCATTTTTATTTTTATAAAAATTTATATGTTCTCAAGTTTCAGTTTATGATTGGAGAAGGTATCACCTTGATTCTAGTGTTTTTGTAATTTGGTTCATTTATTAGTGAAAATTTCATTCTTATTCTTATTTAATGTGTTGTTTTCCAAAGACACTTGGAGATCTAGAAGGGCCTTTAAAACTTTTTCTTCTTAAGGGATTATTAAAAGATAATTAATTAAGCAGAGTTAATTGAGTACGGTAGAATATTAGTTTGAAAACCTTCAAAGATTTATATAGTCTCATCTCTAAATTTAGTTTGCTTGTGGAATTAAGTCACAACAGATATAATAGTTAATAATAAAAGTGCAAATGTAGAAAGTAAATAACACAATATATTTAAGTTGTTCATATTACAAATAACTCTTAGTCCACTCTTCGAGTAGCAAATCTACTAAGGATGAGGGTGATCACTTAGATTAGTTCAATAAGAGTTATTACAACAATAGATCACTAAGATCTCTTCAAGTCACTTAGACTTGGTAGATGTCACTAACACTAGATCACTAAAATCTCTTCAATTCACTTAGACTTGGTACAATGGTCACTTAGACCAACGAATCACAGGAGATAGTTGTTTTCGGACTTGATGATTCGTGCTTGGATTTGAATCCTCGTACTCTTTTATAGGCGGCCTCGAAATGTTCCCGTTGGAAAGATGTTGTTGCTTCATCAAATGCTCTGATCCTAGAAGATATTTGATGTAGACTTTCAGAGTGACCGTGTCAACTTGCTTTCAACTATGATACGTCACATTAGACTGTTGCAACACCAACTATGTGAGTGTTGTTACATTTGATTTTGGTCTCTCTCATTCTTCCAACTTGCCATATTTACTCCAGAACCAGCATTCACCGTTAAGGGATTGGTTGTCACGTTTGACTGATCTGCTTGTTTAACTATAATATCCGTACTCTTAATTAAGTTTTGGATCTTGTGTTTAAGGTCCAACACTTGGTGTTTCATGACCAGGAGCTCTTGAATGGAAGACACACCTCTTTGATATATTTCTTTCTCTTTAAGTCTGTAGGTGGGAGTAACTCTGTGACTTTCTTTTGGGCTATCAGAAAAGCCGTAACATTCTCTAATGGCTCGCCCAAGGGTGTAAATTCCCTATTTTGAGTCTTCTTAAATCTCTTTCTGCCATCATTATTCTTGTTGTACATTATTTGTGGAGGGGGTGGATTATTACCTTGGGCTCTAATGGGGTGAGCATTGTTCAGGCCTCTTCCATTTTGACCTTGTAGTACTAGAGACACATCTTCTTTCTTCTTCTTCTTGTTTCTCTTAGAACTATTCCCAATATGTTCTGGCACTGCTTTCAACATAGACAGGTGTTCAATTTTCCCTATCTATATTTTAATATCTACCATATCACCGTGTTTGATTACCTTAAGGAAAGGCTTCCTGATTCCTGCAAGGGCCTTTTTCATATATGGAGTTCTTGAGCCTTAATATAGGCCAGCACCATTTCATTCTCATCCATGGTCGGATGATAGCTTGGGTTGCTAATGGAGTATTTTTACTCTCAAGTTAATAGCTAAGGTTTTTTTCTATTCTTCCCGTTAAATGTTAATCCGTCTCCTTTTTCTCTCTATCTTTTCTTCTATCTCATTTCTTATGCATTAAGGGAGGATGGAGTTGCCTGATATAAGCCCGACTCCAAGGCGCCATCATATAGGCACTCAGGCGCCTTCATGATTGCGCCCAAAAGTCTTCTCTCCTGGCTTGCTAGCTTTTGCTCCCATGGTCAATTACATTACTAATTTTTATCCTCTTACAGTTTGGTCATTCTCTCTTGATTTTAATTATGTGAACAGGAGAATGAGTTTTTTAGGAAGTGGAAGGAACCTTGATTGGACTTGAATATTAATCCTGAAGCATAGAAAAAGTTCATATTTATGTTTTTATTTTGGATCAGCTGTTTATTACTCATTTGTTACATTAAAGAGTTTAATCTATGTAATTTAATGACAACTTTAGTTTCATACAATTATTGTTGAGTTTTAGTTTCAGGCATTTGAGGCAATTGGATGATATTATGATCTGATTAGTTAATAATGTTATGTTTATGCCAATTACTTCAACTCATTATTGCTAATAGTCTGATAAGGTTATATATGTACTGTACTTAATAATAGTAAGGCCTTAGTGAATGTCAGTTTCAATTAGCTTTCAGGAGCCCTCAGGTCAATTTTAATTCTGAACTTTACTTCTGGAGATTTTATTTGTGCGGATCTGAATCTATCTAGCACGTGGAGTCAGACATCAATGGTAATATGGTTAGATAAATGTGATGGAAAGAACCACTAATATCATGATGCTGTCTCTCCCAACACTGCTTTTTAAATGTTCTTTCTGCTGTTACTCGGGTAAAATTTAATGTTTTTGCATGGTTTTAGTTTCTATTTTTCTGAAATGGCGATCTTTTGTAGATATCTGCATATATATTGTGCAGGGATTTGGTAGGTTATCTATGGTTGCAGAATCGGTTGTGCAATCAGCTACCACTGTGGTGTAAGCTGGCACCAAGGATCTCACTTCTAAGTTATAAAGTTGATGCTTATGTTTTCTTTTACTCAGCAATATATTTGGTACGACTTAAAAAAGGCCCTATGCTTCAATTCTTTGTTAGTAGTTCAGCATAGCAACTGTGGGAATGATGTCATCCTATGTAATTGGATCTGACTATGTTTCGTTTTTAATAGTGTAACAAAAAAAATGGGACTCTACTGGGTCATTGTACTCAATTATAAGGTTGTTCAGTAAAAATAAAATAGAATTGTCTGACTGAGAAGAAGAATACATTGGAATATTGGATGACTCCATTTTTTATAGGAATATTGATCTTTCCACACAAAGAGTTCCATTTGATTTTTTTCTTACCCAGTACTACTAAATTGCAAGTGCGGTGAAACTTCACGTAGGTGATGCTGGAACTATTGATAATGTTGGTGGAATGCTTTTCCGTGCTTTGGGGTCTGCAGGAGCGGCGATTTGCCGCTGTGTTTGAGATTATAAGGTCCGTTGCTAGGTCCTTCAACTCTGTCATCCTTGCTTTCTTCTTTTCGGTAATTTATTAGCTTTGGACTGACTGACTTGGTGCATCATCTTCATATTTCTGAATTGAGGAGAGTTCATATTATTTATTTCTCAATTTTATGAAATACAATTTTCCAAGTGTAAACATTAGTTCGAGTTGTGTTTATTTTCTTTTCTCTTTTTTCATATTTGGAAACACGGACAAGCAAAACAAGTAAAACAAGTCCATTTGTTATGCAGGTTCCAATTGGATGGTGTTACAGACTGATCGATGTACCCATGAGTAATTGTATCAGCCCAGTTCAATTCCTTTTCTCTCAATCGTCACCTAACTCGCACATATAACTTTGGAAATGGTGTGAATTTTGGGGATGGCTTTGTTGAGGTATGATGATTACACTGTAATGAATATATCTACATTTGTTATCCAAATATATATATATATCTGCATATGTTATCCCAAAAAAAAAAAAAGAAAAAAATGCATATATCTGCATTATTAGTAGAAAGGACTTATAAGATTATGTTGTTTAGAGTTTTTTGAAAGTTTGGCTAATTCTCGGGATATGTCTATTTCAAAGTAGACCTACATCAACCAGAGATCTAGAGATTTAACTGTTTGTTAATAATTTTATTGGACTTCTTGAGAGTCAAATCTAAAAGCTGAAATTATGGGAAACAGAATACATCGTCATAGTTTCATTACACAAAATATAAAGGTATTCTTTTGGCAGTGTTAAAGTATTGCTACCTTTGTTTTAACATTTATGTAATTTATTTTGACACAGTTCATGACTTTACCTGAATTAATGAAGTCTCTTAAGGTATGTTAAGTCAAATTTGAGGAGTAATAATTAATATTTTTTCAATTGTTTTATTGTATGATAATTTTGAACCTCTTCTAGGAGTCTTTTTAGTAAATGTTTATGATGCATTTTAGTAGTTGCAAAAGCAACATGGAAGGGAGTAATTTTTAGGAATTGACATTGCCCTCATGTAGAAAAGTTGGGTTTACAACTTTACATATAACAATGATTCACTTATGACATGAATGCTTGATAAATTATACAAACCGTTATTCAAACTAACCCGTGCATTGCACGGGCTATTACCTAGTAAAGTATAAATATATAACAATCCCTAAGAATATGATCTAATTATTAGGTCTAAAAACAATAAATATTACTATATCACATAAAATCATTAACCATATGATATAACATGTAGGTCCCAAAGGATTAAATAAGTGTACAATGGGAGGGTGTTGATGAAAAGAACTTTTTTAAAGATTGATTAAATTGTTTATCAAGCTTAAGTGTCAATTAATTTATGCAGCGAAATATTAGCTCTAGAAAAATCACTTTTAGTTTATGTAAAACTCAAATTGATATTGAATAAATAAAAAGACAAGATCAAGCCACACAAATACAAATATAAGAAAGTAAGAGCAGAATGTAAAGACTCAAATGGTTTTAAAATGTATATTTTTATGTATTAGCCTAACGTTTAACATTAGTTTAAGATTTTAAAATCATTAGGTAGGCTCGATTCTTGTTCTTTTGCCTTATTGTGGTACTTATTTTTCTCATTAAGTGTGACAATTTATTTAATATTAGCATGTGAGATTGCTAAGGGACTATTTGGTAGGTCTTTTACCTCTTTTAAATTTATTTAATATTGCTCTTAGAGATTTTTTTTCTCATTGAGTGACAATTTATTTAATATTGTTATGAGAGATTGTTAAGGGGCTATTTGATATTTTTTTATTTTACCTCTTTTTCGATTTATGTAATATTGTTACGAGAGATTGCTAAGGAGTTATTTGATAGCTCTTTTTAACTCTTTTTGGTCTTGCCTTTTTTTTTCACATAGAGGTTATGTTATTTGATAAAAATTTGTGTATCATCTTTTTACCTCTTAAAAAAAATAGATTGAGACAATTCTTTTCTAAAAAAAAGACCTGCCTCATTAATTTGTTACCCTCACTAGCTTAATTTCATTTTTTTAATTATTGATTTTATTTCTCTCGCTACTTACACCACTCATCACCCATCACCCATCACCATTATTGACCACCACCACAACCACAACTAGGGGTGTTCAAAAAATTCAATTTTTTCGGTTTTTTACCGAACCGGTACCGGCGGTATCGGTTTTTTTCGGTTTCGGTTTTTTCGATACCGGTTTTCGATTTTTTTATATTTTTCGGAACCGATAGCGGTAATGAAAATTTTGAATTCGGTAAATACCAAAAAATCGAAAAGAACCGAAAAAGTTGAAAAGTAATAGCATATTCTGTAAAGTTGAAAAGCAATAGCATATTTCGGTACCGGTTCCTTTGTGCATGCAATAGCATATTCTGTAAATTAATACAAATATGGATAATTGGTTAATGTGCATGCATGTCTACTCGGACATATTTTTTGTGTCGCAATATATATATATATATATATATATATATATATGTTTTATGTTAATATAATATAGGTGCATATATAATTGATCTCAAGCTTGTTCAAACTTTGGAGCACAAACAAGAATGGCGTCTGCTACTGAGAGAAAGATCTTGTCCTCCCCGATAACATGTGCAACCTCGGATGCATGAAGTTTGTCAAGTACAACAGTTCCTGGATTTGCCAGAATGAGTTGCATGCATGTTTATAAATATATGACAGTCAAAAATAAGCTAAATCAAAATTTTGTTAATATAAAAAAAAATTATTTAATTATTGCAGTATAACTGAAAAAACCGGTACCGACTTTGTATTGAACGGTGCAGAAATCAAACCGTTATTCGGCACTGCACCGCATGCAGTTCTTGATTTTCCGGATTTTTCAGTTTGGTATCGGTTCGGTTTTTTCGGTACCGGTTCTGTTTTTTACCGGTGAGCCCCCCTAACCACAACTACTGTCATCACCACACACCCACCTACCATCAGCCCACCACTATCCACCCACCACCGCCACCACAATCACCATTAGTCACCACCACAGCAACTGTCACCATCACCCACCTACCACCACTATCTAACCACCCACACCACCACTCTCTAACGTCCACCCACTACCACCACCACTCTCTACCATCATCCCTCTCTAAACTAAAAAATAAATTATTATGTATATTGTCATAATCATTAGTGAACAAGGGAGATGCGGTGTTACTCATGCAATTAGTTACGACGTGGCTTTGGGAGCCCTATATATATATACTTAAAAAAATAATCAATTTTTGTCTTTTCCCTAATTTCACGATTAAATCTTCTTATTCTCTCCAAAATATGATTTCTCCCCCCTACTGCGCCTTCTTTCCACTCTTGGTTGGTGTTGATAACGGTGGATGAATGTAATGACGATGAATGATGGTGGTGGATCTGGTGGTGGTAAGTTTATTTCTCTTCCTCTCTTTGTTTCTCCTTCTCTTTGTTGATGATGATGGGTGGATCTGATGGTAGTGGCTGGAGTGTGGTGTTAGTTGTGGGTGGTGATGAATCTATTAGTGGTCGGTACGGATTTGTGTTTGTTGGTGGTAGATGGGTTTGTGGTGTTGGTAGATCTAGTGGTGATATTGGTCAACAGGGGTAACCGTGGGTGGCAGCGGTGGCTGATGGGGAGTGAATGTGTGGTTTGTGATGTTGAGTGGTGATTCACTGGAGGCAATGGTGGGTGGCGACCAGGGCTGGCCCATATGTTAAAGCTATTTAAGCAATGACTTGAGGCCCCCAAAATTGAGAAAGCCCCCAAATTTTAAAAATCCATATGTTAGAGCCCATTAAAAAAGCCCAAAATATTTTTTTCCCAACAAGTATATTTTTGTCTATACTGAAATTTATTCTTATTTTTTTCCAAGGCTAAATTTATTCTTCTTTTTTCTCAATGGTGGTAAAATTTATTCTTTCTTTTTCCCAAGGCTCACTAACCAATGTCTTTAGTCTCTCTCTCTCCCTCCCTATGTATTATTCTCCCTCCCTCCCCCAATGAACCAACGTCTCGCTACATCTCTCTTCCTCTCTTTATACGCCTCACTTTTTCTCTAAATAAGTCTCTTTCTCTCACTACAAATCTACAATTGTTAATAAATATTATATCTTTTAAATTTAAATCTTTTTTTTTGCTTCAAATTTGAGGAGTTGAGTGTTGAGATCTTCTACAAAAATTGACTTCAACACATCAATAGGTAATAATATCAATCTTTACTCACTTGTGTAATTTTTTTTCTTTGCAATTAGGATTTGTAAAATAATATTTCTTAAACTGTGAATTTGTGATGTTCATTGTTCAGGTATTTAATCTTGGGATAAATCACTAAATCAGCATAATCAGGTTCTATTGTTCTATATTTTTCTATTTTAATTTTATTAAATTTTACTTGTTAATTAGGTACTATCGTTACTTGTTTTAGCTGGAAAAGTTTTGTTATTTGTTTTTTGGCTAGGAAGTATCTGTTATTTAAAAGTATTTGTTTGTTATTTTTTTTTTTGGCTTGTTATTTGTTTTTTAAGCACTATATGGCTCCTTGAAAATACGAATTTGGGTATCAAAAACTTCAAAAAGAAAAATTAATTGAATCCCAAAAGGGAGCTCTTGAAAAATTTGTTACCAGTAATAAAAAAAATATCATTCAAAAATTAGGTGAAAGTTCCACAAATGAACAAGAAGTTTATTTTAAAGAGTTAGAAGATAATACAATAACACAATAAAAAGATACAAATGAAATTAATCCTTACGATAGTCAATCGAAAGATAACAATGAAAATAATCATAATGTTAGTCAATCAAAAGATATTGATGAGAATATATCGAATGATAGTCAAAATTGTAATATACCTACTTTTGATGAAGAACATGAAAACAATTTAGAAGACAAATGAATATATTAACGAAACACTTGATTATAGGCCTCTAAATATTTATTATCCAGCACAATGGAAAAATAGACTCAAAATTGAGAGATTTGATAGTAGAAAAGGATCCAATTAGACATAATGATTCAGAATTTCCTAAAGATGGAAACTCTAGGCATTTTTCTACTACGTATTACACTCGAACTTTATTAAATGGGGAGAAATATGATAGAAAATGGCTAGTGTATTCAAATGAATTAGATCGTGTATTTTGTTTTTGTTGCAAGTTGTTTAATTTAGAAACTTATACAAGTCAATTAGCTAATCAAGGAATTAGTGATTGGAGATATCATAGTGGTAATCTAAAAAGACATGAAACAAGTAGTGAGCATATTACTAATATGAACACTTGGAGTGATTTACAAATAAGATTATTGAAAAATAAAACAATTGAAGACATTTATCATGCAAGCTATCATCATCAAATGATTTTAATTTTTCGAAACCAAAAAGTTCTTCATATAAATGAAACTGTTCAAACCCTTGCTCAATTGAGGAAATAGCTTGATCAACTATAAATAAGAAATAATCAATTTAAAAGATTCTTCAACAGATTGTGTTATCTCGTGATCAACATTTTCATCAAAGTGTTTTTTCCTACGAATTACACGTTTTTCTTGAAAAACCGGTTCAATTTCACATATAAAAATTCCATTGATATTGATGGTTTAGATTTATTTTCGAAATTAAAATTTTTAAGAGAAGTTATACAAACTAGAAGAAAAGAGAAACACTCCAGTTGACATTTTGAATTATATAAAAAAAAAACTAAAATCTTTTCCAAATGCATGCATCGCATATAGAATTTTATTAACAATTCCTGTAATAGTTGCTTCTGCAAAAAGAACTTTTTCAAAATTAAAATTGATAAAATCTTACTTCGAGAAATTTGATTATAAAAATTTGATCAATAATTTTGCATCTAAAAAAGCAAGAAAAATTAAATTCTAATTTAAAAAAATCATACTCCCTCCGTCCCAGGATAAAAGTCCTGGTGGACTTTTTACGTATATTAAGAAGATGAATAAAATGACAAAATTGTCCATAATATTGTCATTAAATATGGAGAGATAATTAGAATAAGAAAAGTATGAGATATTTAATGCTACGGGTATAATAGGAAAATATGTGTAAAAGTTTGGTTATTAAAGAAAAATGGACATTTAACATGGGACTACCCAAAATAGTAATAAGGACTTTTATTATGGGACGAAGGGAGTAGATATTAATTTAATTTAGTATTGAATGGTTTAAAAAAAAAAGGCCCCAATTTAAGATTTGGCTTGAGCCCCCAAAAAAGTTTGGACCGGCCCTGATGGCGATAGTTGACGATGGTGGGTGACGAAAGTTACCTATGGTGGTGAATATGAGGTTGTGATATTATCTACTAAAATAAACAATAAAAAGTAGAAATAATATACTCCATTTTGCATCCCATAAGGCTACCGCACGACTATCTCCCACGACCCCTAATAATAATAATAATTATTATTATTATTATTTAGTAGACTTGAAATATTTTATTTCATCATATTGTAATTGAAAATATTTTTGGTAATTTTATTTAAATTAATTATTTAGTATCTATTATTATATTATTACCCTCGGTCTAAATTTGTATAATTAAACTGATTTTAAGATAAAATAGTAAAATATTATATTCAGACATACTTTACAAACTAGTTTTAAATAATTTTTTACATTTAGACTGTATTTTAGGAAGAACCTCTATTTTATCCAGAGACTATTATATATAAGTTTTATCGTAGTAGATTTTATCAACTACTTAATAAGTATAACCAAGTATAAAATTATTATTGCTAAAATTAAGATGAGGACTTTTTCACTTCTTATAAGTATATTAAATTATTTGGCAAACTAGCTAGAATTAAAGTCAAATGAGGACTTTCTGAGGATGGAGGGAGTAACTCTTTAGATTAATGTAGTCTACAATATTGTTGGTTCCTCGTCACTTTGTTCTTAAAATGAATATAGACTTGTAATTTATGAGGTCTTGTGTTCAAATATGAACGATCCACTCTACGGCAAGAAGACGTCAAAAGAAAATTCTTGTTATGAACACGCATAAACATAAGTATGCAGATAGAGTATTTTACTACAAGCTTAAGCAACTTCCAGAGGACAAAAAGTTAAGTGAATATGAGCATTAGGATGGCTATGCAAAGAATGGAAATAAACCATAATAGGACATGTTATATATCTAGTAGGCAACTCAGTGCGTGACCTGTTTATTCTGATCAGAGGTTTTCACAAACAAGAGAAAGGGTGATCAGAGTTTCTTGCACAGTGCTACAAATTACATGTTTCAGCAGCCAAAGGATCCACCCTAAGGTATCTTCTCAAGATTTTCTTTCAGTTGCTTCCAATTATTTCACTGTATGTATCCTTAATCTTTTGCAGCAATGCTTCCCTGAAATTTTGTTGAGCATCAGTAGTTTGGTGCCACAAAGGAATTAGATTTTAAAAAATCATCTGTATACTAAATGTAAGCTCCGGTAATAAAATCCTTAAAAATTAAAAATATTCATGAATTAATAAAATAAGTTTAAATTTGATACACTAACAGTGTATACACGAGTGCTATTAGGACACATCATTAAAATACGAATAATTTTGTTCAGAAGTATTTCATTAATTGTTGGGTATGACATGAATTCTTATTAGATTTGGATTTAGAATCCGTTTTAGTTTAGGAACTCAATTTAGTATTTCTTATTCTATTTGGTTATGAAATTTTCCTATGGCCTATAATATAGGTGCTAGGTTTTTGGAGAAGAAATATTCAGAAGTATTCTAATAATTCTCATAGTTCTCTCTTTATCTTGTATTTTTCAGATTTTATTTAGTAGATTTCTTCTGCATTTCTCCGTAGTTTTTTTTTATTTGGGTTTTCACGTAAAACCTTATGTTATTGTCTTTATCTTTCTGTATTTTACTGATGATACGCATAATTCTAACACAATTTAGTGTATAAAACTTTTAACTCAAATAAAATTACCTGTCTGGTTTGAAAATCAGGTTCTTATAAGCAAACCACTGCAGTAAAATAGAGATAAACATTTTAGTTTCTAGTATTTTGTAGAGAGATGCATGCTAACAGATTTTACACTAACAGACGCTTTATATTTTATTTTCTACTTTCCTCGTGTACCAAAGTTACTGCTTAGACTTATATCATCCCTGCAAATAAAGACATTGCAACCACTGACATTTTGATTTGTCCATTAGCATTCACAAAGGTCACATGCATGGTGGTGTAATTAGAAAATCTAAATCAACAAAACTTACACCAGAGTAGCCGATTCCTACAAGCTCAAGAACACCAGGAACTAATGGAAGCCTGTCAATTGCCTGTTCCAAGAAAACCATCTCTCAGAAACCGTACGTTTAATAACGTCAAAGCATAATATAAAGGAATTAGGATCCTCTCCATTTCATTTGAGGGTACTAAAATGAGGGTACTGACAGAGATCATTCCAGTGGAGCCCCATAGTGCAATTACACCAGCTAATCCAAGAGAAGTCACTGTATACTTGTCATCAAGTTTATCCCACTGTATGCAGGTACATACAAATTAACATCATTGGTGTTTGATCAATTAACATAGATAGATAGATATATCTTATACTGATGGAGGGAAACAACAATGGTAATAATGAAGGACTATATATATATATAGTGAATTAATCCTTACAGCTTCTTGGATAGTCTTGAAAACCTCTGGCAGTTCCGTTGCTGATGCTATCTCAGCTGGTCTCTCTCCTGTAGCCATGGCAGCAACGTTGCGAGCAATCTTTCGACCTGAAAGAAAATTAAGCATAAAAGTAGTTAATCCGTGGGTAACAACAATGAAAGTAGTTATAAGTGATAGAAGAAGGTGTACTTACAATAGGCTGTGGTCTTCCAAGTGCGGTTCTGGGACTGCTGCACCTGCGGCTGCAGAGGGAGTGTTGGAAGGGTTACACATTGTGAGGATATTGTAACAGCTGGCTGTCGAGGAGCTTTTGCGTCAATGAGGGTGGAGGAGGAGGACAGAGAATTAAGCGGGGTAGAGGTGGTTGAGGCCATGGCTTAATCTACTCTTAATGTTGGATCGGATGAACTTAACACGGCCCTTCAGTTAGCTTGCTACCTAGCTAGGTTATAACTTCTTTTTAAGTCTTTCCGTTGGAGATTTGAGAGGCCACTTGCGAATAAAAATAAAGAAAGAAACTGATACGGTGTTTTGTTTAAATCAAATTAAAGAGGCTGAATGCAGGAGATCCTTCATTTCCCAATTGGGAACCACTCATTGCTAGCTTGATCATCTAGATAATGCTGACATGGCTCTTTGGTAGCCAAATTTTATGGTGCTTTGTCGGTCAGTCAATTGGATAGGATTTCATAGCGTTGCTTAAAGGCCACAGATATTATTCTACTTTTTGTTCTCGCTCTAGCTTCTTTTAAAGACCTGGGACTAATTCTCTGAAAAATTACTACTACGAGCAATTACCACTTGTCCCAGCTAGACTCTATAAATTTTACTTTATCAACGGAAAAAAAGAACAATGTTATCACGCTTGATCATGTGTAATTTCTTAGTTTTTATTATTATTATATTTGTGTTGTTCCATGAAAGGCCGATAGATGATAAAAATTGTAAATGTAGCTTTTCGTCTTCTCTTATACAAATGCAACAAAAAGTTATGAATTTATACATATATAATTAAGAGTGACAATTTCATAAAGGGAATGTCACAATAGAAATTATTATTTGCACAATAAAAGTGTCGCTACAGATCATATAACGACAGTTTTTACCGGCGCTATAAATTTACAATGACATTTTTGTTATGAAAATAACAAAAAGCGTTGTTGATTTAACAATTATCTTTCATAAAATTTAAATCTGTCTATACATGCTCATAATACTAGAATAGATTTTGTACACTACAAGAAAAATGTTTAATTTTGACGGAACTAATTTCCTCAAAATTAGTATAATGTCGACGGAATAGTGAGTCGGAAATAATTTCCTCAGAAATAGTCTAAATTCGACGGAATTTCGTCAGAGATAGGAGTCATTCATTCGCGTTAACTTTCCCGCCAGCACCAACCATAATGTCAACAGACGGAATGTGTTATATTCTCGACGGAATATCCCTCAAAAATAGGGGTGTAAAGTTCTAGCCAAGTAGTTGAGAGACTAATTCGAGAGATCTACCAAAAATATGATACAAAGTTGAATTGAAGTTGATCAAAGTCGAATCGATTCATACTCGGTTTCTGTTTAATGATACACGAGTCGAATTCAAGCATTACCAGTGTTCGCTCATATTAGGATTCGAGTATTTCATTTTTTCTCGAACCATACTCGATACTTGCTCGATGGATCATATTCGAATATTGGTCTGATCAATGTTAATAAGCTAAATATGTGATATTTGTATCAATTTTTATAATTTATAAAGTGTAGTATGAAATTGTGTAAACTTGTACTTGAATAAATCAATTAATTGAATGTCAATTTATATTACATTCTTTATAATTTCAATACATAAATAAAAGTGAAAAAGTTTTTATATATAAATATTAGTTAAGTAACCAATTTAGTATGTAATGGTTCAATTTTAAGTAAAATAGTTCATATTCGAAACTTGATTTGAAGGCTCATGAGTAACTCGTTACAAACGAGTCGAGTACTTACACGAACCGAGTAGGTTCGAGTAATGATCCGAGTCGAATCTGACGCAAAAATATAAATCCCTTATCGAATCCGAGTTGAATTTGAACTTAATTTTTTTGAATCGAGCCGAATATGAGCATGAAAGCGAGATTCGACTCGTTTACCTACTCAAAAATACCATATGTTGGACGAACATTTTCGACGGCTATTCCGTCGAGAATAACTAATAAAACCTAAAAATCCCCTGCCGCCTCTTTCATTTTCATCTCCCCTCTTTCTCAGCTCACTTGTCCCGTTGTCCGTCTCTCTCTCTCTCTCTCTCTCTCTCTCTCTCTCATCTTTCATCTCTCAATCTCCCATATTTCTCCTTCTCCCTCCTGTATGTGCAAAGCTCTCACAGAGCTTTGGTGGCACCAGGCGGTGCTGTGGTCGTTGTGTTGGGTGGTGGCGGCGGCGATTACCAACTAGTTTAAAGATTAATTAAAGGTTAGTGGGTAACTCAAGTTGATTTTATGCCAGTAATTATCAACCAACTTGAGGTAATTTGTCTGCCCTAATTATGTGGAATAAATTTTCTGATAATAATTATCAATAATTGGGATTGCCTTATATATATGATTTAGTTAATTGATAAGTTTGGGACTGATTTTTTGTTTTGGGAGTGGATTTGTGATCGATTTTGGGAATGATTTTGGAACTGATTTTGGGACTCAATTGGAACTGATTGTGTGGTAATTGATCATGTTGTGACTAATTTTGGGACTGATTGTGTTTAATTGATAATGTTGGGTTAATTGATCCTGTTAGGACTAATTTTAGGGTTCAATTGGGACTGATTTTTGAACCGTCTTATTGATGTTGGGACTGCCTTAGTATTGTATGAATTTTTCTTGCAATTCACGGCATAGATAGTCCACGTACTAACTGCCCGATTTCCTCTTTTTGACATTATTTTACTGACATTATCCATGTGCAGCACATGCTTGCAAGCATGTACTAAAAATTTATGATAAATGCTGAACTGTGACACACTGACACTACATGAACATTGCCTTCTGAAAATTATGTCCTACTACACAACCATCGTAACACAAGTTTGTTTCAGATTCATCACTTGATTCTTGGAGTAAAGCTTCAATATCTTAGCACTATCCGCTATCGCAACAGTTTTGTTTAGTAAGTATATCTTTATGAATCTGAATTTTCGTTTCACATAAAATAGTCCCGCTTGATTATAATCGAGAAGAACCATGCCGATAAGATGAAGCCAGACTTCGTTGGAATTAACCCTAGGTGAGAAGTTGTGGTTAGTGATCCCTCCTCTAATGGGTTCGGAAGAGAAGATTGTTGGGTGTGGGTCCTCACCCTCGAAAGGAATCCAAATTGAAAAATGATTTACCTGTTAGATTGGTTGGTGATCAAGACAAGGAGATGTAATATATAATTTGATTAGGAGAATAAATTATTTTTAATCCACTTATTTTTTACATGAGAGGAGCTTGGTAGCAATAAGTTGTCAAAAGAATAAATTGAGAGGATTAAAGTTTGTTGTTCGTGGATATCTGTCGCTATCTCTGTTCAATTGAACACTTGAAGACTTTATTGTTTGGGATGTTTTTATTGTGATAAAGTTAATTAGGTTTTTCAACCTAATTAAAGGTAAATTTGTGCACTCAATTTATTGTGCAACTTCTAGTTTTATGGTGTAAAATTTGGAAGAATTATTATAAGTCCATTGTTAGTGATATAGTGGAGATTCGGAGTTCGACCACTAATTTTTCCCTTTTAAGGGTTTTTTACGTTAAATATTGTGTTTTGCTTGTAGATGGTTATTTGTTATTTTCATTCTTATTATTGGATTTGTTGATTTCGTATTTAATTACACAAAGAGAGAAAAGTAATTTCTTGAATTGAGATTATTTTAGATGTATTTTTTCCAACCTAATTGTATACTTGCTTCGACTCTTGATTTTATTTTTTGTAACTTGCAAAACATGAAATAAACACGCTCCATAATATTTATAAATTTTTAAATGACACTCTTTTTCTTTAATGGAGGGAATACAAGATCAACATTCTTTTTAAGTCATTTTGAAAAAGTTTAAAATTCAAAATTGATACAAATTTAAAGTATTATTAATTATGAGATTTATTATTTTGAAAACTTAATGATTTGTGTCAGTATTAGATTAATTAATATTTTGAATCGACTTGAAAGAAGAATATTTCAAAGTTCAAACTAAGTTATTAATTTAAGTAGTTAGGGCATGACTATAATTATGATTACAAATTTGGAAATAATGTTTCATTTTATATTATTATATATCTAGGAGACTCGTCTTTATATGAAACGGAAAAAACATTGTGAATGAGAAGTTATTTAGAATAAAGTTAAGTGTCAAGGGTGTAAGATATCAACTTCATAGTAAGTTGCTTAATTACACGTAGGGAGAGATCACCTCTCCTCCCGATCTACGTATCGATACTGTATTTATATTGATCAATTGACAAAAATTAATTTTATGTTAACTATTTTTCCAAAATACCTTGAAGCAGTTAATTTAGTGGTAGTAATTGTAAAATCCGGCCATTTTTGTAATTATCTTCCTTGTGTACGTGTTCTCCAATTAAACCACCAACCAAAAGTATACAAAAAATAAAATGGAATAGTAATAAAAGCGCACACTATCTATCCGCATCACAACTAGCTAGCGAGACAGTACTGTTGACCAAATCAATTAATTAATACCCATTGATGAAGCTGAATATTTGATGCACGGCCCCTGCAATCTCCTCGGCTGATCCCACTTCGCAATCCTCTTCTATCTGCACAAGACCAAAGCATCAACAACCAGAGTCAACCCAACCAGTTAAATGGAATAATAAAAAGAAATTTGTTTTAGTAATCAAAAATGGATCGGATTACGGTGAAGTTGACACCTTAGTAAATTCTATAAATTTTTATTGCAGGAGTTATAAAAAATGTTGTATTGACAAGTTCAATGATTTTTTATTGCATTAATTAATGCAACATTTTTTTTATAAGAGAATTGATATTTTTACATGTATTTTTGATATTTTCACGTGATCTTTTCACACATTAGCATACAATGTCTTCTACCTTTATGTGAGAAAAAATCATGTGAAAATATCAAAAAACACATGTAAAAATTAAAATTAGTGTTCTCTTTTTATAAGAAAAAGCAACTTCACCTCATCCGATCCCAAAAAATTAGACTTGGCTGGCACTCCCCAGGCCGTGCTCTAAATAAAATCATTCACCCCGGCAACTGTATGTATCAAATAGCCATATTTATGTAGTAGCCAGCCTTCCCTTGTTAACAATGTTCAGATCTTCTGAAAAGCTGTACTACTAGAGTACTGGTACTTGGTAAAAGGAAAAGAAAAAGGGGCAGTACTGGTCCATACAGTCGTTTTTCTTTTCTTAGTGTTTTTTCTCATCTGAAGTCAAAGTCAAAATGAGTTGACCGGAAAACGAGAAAGTGGAAGCCTGGGAGGGTAGGGGCAGAGGACAGAGGTTGATGAGTACGTACAAAAGGGAAGTGGTTAGTATAAAGTTAACTTTTAATTCGATTGATCGATAAAGATCAACACGCCTTGGTAGAAAGGTGATGTCTCTCTCAATGTCAACAACATCTGATTAATGACAAACTTACCATGAACGTAACCGGATCCATACAAAAGAATAGTAGTAATAAGAGTAAAGAAGAAAGACCAAACATATTTATAAATTTACCTCGAGACTGAAAGAGTAAAGAAGAGAGGTGTCCAAAGAAGTTATGTTGAGGTGGAGCACGGTGAGACTGAGTTGTTCCAAGGCAACAATGGCCCTCACTATCTGAGCTGATCCCCTCGCTTTCCTTCCGTAGTACTCAATCTTCAAGTTGACGTGTTTCTGTATCACCGTCACCTGTACTTGGGCCGCCCCCGACTTTCTCTGCGCCCTCATCAATTCCCCACAACCACTATTACTATTTCTATTATTTGTATGGCTTCTCTCTCCTCCCTCAGCCTCAGCCTCAGCCTCAACCTCCTCCTCCTGATCCTGTGCCAACAACACCTTCAAATAGTCTTGGGCTTTTCTCATCCTCTTCTGGGCCTGTAGAGTTTCAAGTAATTGCTCCAGCTCCTTCACCAATTCTATTGCACCTCCAATTATGGACGCTTGGTCACCCTTTAATTTTGAATATGAGTACATCACACTAAAATCAATTGATAGGAAGGATTACAACTCAACCGATCTTACTAATGTTCTCATACTTAAATTACCAATTGACGGGGACATATATATATATATATATATAAACATATCCACATATATATTTGGAAAAACATACCAAAAGCTTCTTAATTCTAATAAGTAGTTGTGAATTCAATTACTAAATTAGTGCTCAAAGAATACATGATTTTAATAAATTAATACTACATATTTATTCAAATTACACAACTAATTAAAAGGTAAACCTGGCAAATCTATAACCATTGGAGCTTTATTGAATTTTAATGAAGCAAATTACTAGTAGTATTAAAAGACGGATAACCAGGAGTAGTAAAGTAATTAGTAACAGAGGGGAGTGGTTAGCATGGAGTGAACTTCATAGTAAGTTCACTTCATACCTAATATAGTGCTGACATGCAGACGGAGAGATCACCCTCCTGCATGTGTGTCAGCATTGTATTGAGCATGAAGTAAACTGTTCACTTCATGCTAAACCGGATCCGTAACAGAGAGTACCCTTGAGCGTAAGAAGGCGGAATGAGTGAACGAAGGGAATTGAGATGGTCGTTCATTTGGCGTCTGCGGTTGCGTTCCACTGCAATGTGGATCATCCTCTGGCTTTCCACCTCATCTTTACCTTTGGCTTGCCTCGTCGCCCTTCTCTTTCTCTTCTCTTTATCGGTTACGTTCTTCACGAGTGGGCCGGATACGGCATCTAAGCTCGATTGAACTGCAGCTGTGGGGAAACTGGGTTGCTCTTGGGAAACCGATGGATGAGGGTTGTTGGTTTCGGACTCATCCAATATGTCATGGGTCAAGCAGTTCTCAGGCTCCACTGCTCCATGCTTAATAGGGCTAGTAGTTTCTGGTGGCAAATAGGAGTAGTGGGTATGACTTTGATCACATGCCCGTTGGATCTGATGCTGTAATCTTAACAACACCTGAAAGCTTTGGGGTTGTATAAAAGAGGGCAAAAATGCTGATGGAGATTCCACACTCTTTAACATCTGCGTAAACGGCATTTTGTCCTCCAAGCTTGGAATTTTAAAGTGCTGTCTTGGTTTTACCTCTTCTCCTTCTCCTAGGCCTTCTTCTTCTTCTTCTTCTTCTTCAAAGCTCAAGCTTTCTGTATTTGCAATGCAGTATCTAAATGAATCACTACGATTCTCCTGCCCAAGATTCTGTCAGCAAAATTAAGACAACATTGCATAGGTTCGTTAGCTTTTGTCACCTAATTAACCCTCCGCAAGAGGAAAACAACACACTGAGAAAGAGATCAAGACTAAATTAAAGCCAATATACACATATGTAGGCCGTGGAGAATTGAGTAGACAAGGCAAGATGTTTTAAGTTGTCAAAGGAAGAGAGAAAGAAGAGGAATACTAATAGCTAGCCTCATACCTAATTACTCCCTCTGTCCCAAATTAACTGCTCAATTTTGATTTTTTAAAGTCAAATTGACTGTTTTTAGAATTAATAATTAAACATATATAAATATATTTCTAAAATTATAAAAATTGGGATTAGTAATAAATTGTATATACTTTCTTTTGGTTATAATCTCTTCACCTATATTTTAGCAAAAATAGTAAAAAGATTATTTTTAAAAATGGTCAATTTAACTTTAAAAAGTCAAAACTGAGCAAATTAATTTGGGACGGAGGGAGTAATATATAAGAACAGAATGTTTTAACTAGAGAGGGCCACACCCAAACCCACAGTGAATATATATATATATATATATATATATATATATATATATTAGCGTTTTCAGTAAGAATAACCATGATTCATTGAAGAGAGTAACGGGTAATGAATGCAGGTAGGAGTCCATGAATTTAATTTTCACTGTTACGAGAAGAATGCTAAAAAGGGAAAGGGGGGAAGAGTAGCAGCAAGTCAATTAAAGGCGGATAATGATTATTAATAATACTCCATAGTATACGTATAGTTCCAGCAGTAACATACACAGGTGTTTATAATGGGTCCTGCAGCTGGTAGACGACTATCCATTGTTGGAAACCAATTAGTAAATCCACTCCACTCCAGTAGCTAGTACTAATTAACTAATTAAGCAGCCCTCTCAGCAATCAATCAATGCTTCAAAAAATATTATACCCTAGTAACAAATTAAAAAGAATATCAATAAATGCTTTCAGAACTCAAACTTATGGAGAAGAAAAACGCAATATTACACAGAGAGTGAGATTGGTGGGGAGAGATGATCGAGAATGCATAATACAATGGATGGATGAGGTAGGTAAAAGCTTAAAAATGGATTAAATATAAACTGACGCTGGAACGACAGAAGAAAGAGATGAGAGTGAGCTAGGACGAAGAGTTGAAAATACCCAACTAAGTTGACATATTTGTGCCTGACAGAGTGGTGAGACCACAGGGGAGAGAGAGAGAGAGAGATTTCTGGTCTACAATAAGGTCCCAAGCATTATTGGCGTGGCAGAATTGTCCAGCAGCGGGGACAGAGTTGTGGGGACTCTTCTCTCTCTTCTCTCTCTCTCTCTCCCTCTCCCTCTCCCTCTCCCTCTCCCTCTTACAGCAAAGAAAGCTTTTGGAAAGTCCTTCTATGGATTCTGTCCCTCTCTGTGTCTCTCTCCCTCGTCTCATGATGGGTCATCTCATCTCCTTGCGTATTGAATAACTCTCTCTTCTTATTCAAAAATAAATACTCCCTCAGCCTCACTCCCACTTTTAGGTACTTTTTCTAAGTAACTGATTTTTTTGTAAAGTTTGTGGATTTTAATAATTTTTAAAGATTTTTAAAATTATTTTTAAAGACTTCATAAAATAAATGACAAATTTTTATAAATTTTTTATCAAGATTTTAATAAACATTTGTATACATCTAATATAACTTGAAGCTTATATTAATTGTTTAAAAGTTAACAAAAATCTTATATTTTATATGAAATGATTACCATATTAAATAATATTAAAATATGTTGACCATGTAACAACCTAATTTGAAATAAAAGACATTTTAAAGTTGAATTATTAAATCATACCCAGTCTATTACAAGAAAATATTTTATTTCATAATTTTAATTTTCATACAAAAAGTCATTTTCTACTACAGTAATATAAAATAACAATTTCGATTTTAAAATTGTTCATTGTTGTTTTCCTATCAAGTAATTATTACTAAACTAACAATTTATAATTTTCAACAAATAACAAAATTAACAAATTTATTACTTTTAATAATAAATATAAAACAAAATACCCCTTAATACTTACAAATATATTCAATGAGATTTTTTTATGGGAGAAAAAAAATAAAATTATGATCAAATTAACTATATATAAAATTAATAATTTTAAATATTTATATAAAATTTTAATTCACAAACATTAACATTAATAGTAAATTCTATTTTTTTTTATTATGATTATAATTTTTAGCTTATATCTTGAATTTTTAACATTTTATTAATTTTAAAAAAAAATCAATATGATAATAAAAGTCAAATTAAAATTAATGATTTTAGGAATCTCATCACACGCCTCAATTTTTAGAAAGTACAATATACTAATTCGTAATCTAGTACATTATTATTATTATTATTAAAATATCAAGAACCAATTAAATTTACCTAGAAGAGTAAAAAACAAACTCACAAATCCAAAGTTTTTAGACTCGGACACTTACCAAGTGAATGGTTCAACAGTTATTGACTCAATGATGTCATTAATATATATTATTAGTAATTAATTTTTTTTTAAAAATCTTATTTTTTATAAACTAAAATTTAATAAAGTTGAGTTACAATATTTAATAAAATCTCATTTTTTACAATTTTAAAAAATCTCATTTTTTATGAATTAAAATTTAATAAAGTTGAGTTACAATATTTAATAAGTGGTTAGTTTTAAGATTAAGAAATTTTGGTACAAAAAAAATAAAAAATAATTGAAATCGATTCACTAGGTCAACTTAACCGGTTTTATCGGTTGAACCGCCGATTCGACCAGTGATCAACCTATTCTACCTGGTTTTGACCAAAAAAATGGGTTATTGATCCAATTTGGATCGAGTCTTAAACCGATTCGATTTTATCGGTTGAACCCATGGGATTGACCAGGTGATCAACCCGGTTCTCTAGGGTTTTGACAAAAAACAAGTTATTGGTCCACCGGTCCGAATTTTAAAACCATGACAAATTAGTTTTACATAAAAGAGAAAACAAATTTTACATAAAAAATAAATAAATTCACCTAAGGAAATTTGTTAAAAAAAACTGAGCTGGTTCATGCTTTAAGTCTTAAAGAAAGAAGACAAATATGTAGGATGACATGATAGATTATATATTAATTTAGTTCCATAATTCAAACTGAATATACTAAGAAGTTGAAGAACTAAGAAGATGCATAGACATGAGAGCACATAATTTATGGTAGGCAGTATGCATAGTATAAACCAACAAAACAAATCAAAACATAAAACCCTGAACCCTGAACCAACAAAATATCTATCATGATAAACTGTACAATGCAAGTTATCTCATTGGCTACAAAAAATCACAAGACACACTAATAAAGAAATCACAAAATAATAATACAAGAAAATGAAAAACAAGAAATTACCACCGAAAATCAACAAGTTCATCCACTTCACCGCGTAAAACAATACGACAACATTCTCTCTGAAACGCCTCTTTTGCAGTCCCGTCAAACAACTCCAAAGGACCAATCCCTAACTTCTGAGCACCACTCAACGCATTCACCAGTATCCTAATCTCCCCTTTTTCTACCATTTCAACAACTCCCATCGAAACAAGCTCGAAGTTGAGCAAAGCCACGAATTTGGAGGGGTTTACGCTTCTCTAGAAGAAATAGAAGAAATCGCGTGAAAAAAGGCGAAGTAGTTATATTTTCTTAGACGTTGCATATGAGCTTTGGGAGGCTATCTCTCAAGTTTTCTCTGTTTATGGTGATATGTCTAAGGCATATGACATCCGTAAACGAATCTGTGAGACGGGTCAAGGGGATAAGTCTCACCAAATACAGCAAAAGTAACTTCAAAAAACTACTGCTTTAAAGCTCAAAAATATACATAATCACACGTCTTCATCCTTGATGGTAAACAAAAGTAACTTCTAAAAAGTATTACTTACAAGACCAAACACTCGACCCTTTTTAATACCACATGAAGCCTCTGTCCTGATATCCGCATCAAAAATAGAAAGATTATTTTCGTACTTTTGTCTGATATCACTTTTATATTTTTCCTGCAATTTGAATATACAATATGTTATGACTAATAAAAGGTATTGAATGAGCCAAGTTTAGAACATAATATTTCAAACATGTATATTTCTCTTTGACCATTCGCAAAACCGCAAGAACCACAATCTGAGCTTCAACCGAAAATTTGATGACTTAACTCAAGAAAACAGATTGAAAACTACTAATGTTGTCTCTGAAGTTAAATATCGAACAACTCAAGAGTAAATTCAAGATAAGACGAGCATGTTGTTCTATCCAGTAAGATATTTTCAATCCATCCAAAGTTATGCTTGGTGTCATGCCAAGTATATATTCATCGAATAATTTTCTTGTTTTAATCTTCTACAACTCGATCCATTTTATTTCTGTTCTTGTTTTATCAGTCACTTTCTCTAGTTTCTACCCAAATGGTGATCACTTTTTATAATTTGTAGGTCGGATTTTAGTAGACCAGTCATGAATTATTGCTGACCGTAGAATCTTATAATTCTTTAATTTTACTTGAGGACAAAGGTCCAAAAATGTCCCTGATGTTTTCTCCGAAGTCCCACTTCCACTCTGAACTTTTTTTTTCTTCTATAAGTACACTTGACGTTACAAATTTTAGGTCAACTGTGCCCCCGCCGTTAACGGACATGCCACCTAGACAAACAGATGTTAATTTATTTCTGAACAATTGACACGTGGCTTGAATATTTACACTAAGGCTCCTCTTCTTTGAACAATAACTTTAAATTCTCAAAAGTCCAACATGATCTTGAACCCTTTGACATCAACCAAATCTCACTTCAAGTCTCAACATTTATCAGTTGACATATTCACACCTAGTTTTCTCCTACGATTCATCACTAATTGACCCCAATTCACCTGATGCCTCCAAATCTATCATTCAAAAAAACACCGAATCAATCACAAGCTGCTTATTTAAACATCACTCCTACGGAAAATATCATAAAACCTAAAATAAGTTCAAAATTCAAATCATCTCATCATGTTGCTGCAATAATGTATCATCCCTACGTTTTGAAGCCACCGGTCCCGGCAGTGATGCCGCCACCGTCGCTAGTCTCCTCTTTCCTAAATGCTTACGCACCACATGAAGCCCGCCTGGTAAACATCCCCACTTCTCACTCTTCACACTGCGTTGGCTGCTAACCATCGAGGATTCCGTCGCACTTTCTCCACAGGAGGCGATTTTATAATGATCGTAGACGGCGGTGGCTCTAGTCGGGCTTAATTAATTGCTCCGAATAAGCTCAACTTTTCAGACAATCCTAGCTTCTCGTTGTATAGGCTTCATCTTCTTCAAGTACTTCTGCATCACATCTTTTAAAATTTCCATTTCGTCTTAAACTGATTTTTCAATATTCTGCATTTGTGCTTTATTATTTGCTCCTTTCGAGCTAGAATCTCTTATAAACAAGGACACAATCGGCAGTTCTTCAACTTTGAACTTCACAGTGAAAAATTTCCCCTGCGACTTGCTCTGCTGATTGTTGGTTTCTTTTTTCTCTAGTTTTGAATTTTTAAGAGCAGATTCATCGAATTGTGCTTTTTCAGGCGCATTCGATTTTGACGATTTCTTCAATTTCAACATCATTACACCAAATTTTGTGGCAGATTTCAACAGAGAAACATAATTGCAATTTGGTTCAAAAAGCGGATGCCTAACATCAGATCGGAACAATCGTGATCCTAATTCAGGTTATCTAATCAGAAAAATCGGAATTGTAGCCATGGCAGCCATCTTTTTCGAGAACTTGGAGATCTTAAACAGAGGGAGAGATGAAACTTAAGCTTGAACTGGAGATATTTATTTTGTTTAAGTTATTTTAATTTGAAACAAATTAAAAATAATGATACATTTTGTAATTTGTTTTAATTTGAAACAAACTGAAATTTTGATATTTTTTTAAAGTTATTGTTCAAAGAAGAGGAGCCTTAATGTAAATATTCAAGCCACATGTCACTTGTTTAGATATAAATTAACATATGTTTGTCTAGGTAGGACTGATCATTCGGATATAACCGAACCGAATAGACTATTCGGTTATAACCGAATACCGAAATTTTCATAATTTAACTATCTGAACAACTAACCGAATTTGGGTAATAATTGAATTACCGAATACCGAATACCGAATAGTATGTTCGGGTATGTTCTGAAATCAATCCCCAAAACATCTCAATTAAAATCTCCACCAGCCCAGAAATCAAATTCCCCAGAAAATATAAAAACCACAAATTTTCAATCCCGTGACATCCGAACAACAAAGAAATCAAATTCCCCAAAAAACCCCAAATTTTCAATCCGTGAAATCCCAACAGCAATCGATGCCCAAAATATGGCACTTTATTTGGGTAAAACATTATACATAACTACATAAGGCTTAAAATCTTATACAAAATAGAGTACAAAGGTCAAAGAGATGAGAGTTTAAGAACTCGGAAGAGAGCAGTCGAGGTTGAAGAACTCGAAAGAAATCGAACAGTCGAGGTTGAAGAACTCGGAACTAGGAAGAGGTCGCAACACGCAAGGGCCGAGAGATAGCCAGAGTCCAAAGAGGCGGAGAGGCGGAGAAGATGTCGGAGAGAGACCGAGTATAGAGAGAAGAGAGGTGCGAGGCAAGATCTGAGATTTGGAAATTAGGGGCTGCAAATATATAAAACATATATAAAGACCAGACACAACACAATTATAAATTTATTTATTTTTTAATTAAAATTTTGGTTATTCAGGTATCCGAATAACCCATTTTTAAAAACTGTATCCAAAACCGAATACCGATTATTAAATCGGATATAACCGAAATAAAGAAAAAACCGAAAAAATTCGGTTTAAAAAAATCGGTTGTGTCCGGTAATTCGGTTTTATCCGTTTTTTGCTCACTCCTATGTCTAGGTGGCATGTCCGTTAATGGCAAGGGGCACAGTTGTCCCAAAATTTGTAACATCAAGTGTACTTTTGGGAAAAAAAAGTTCAGGGTGAAAGTGGGACTTCGGGGAAAACATCAAGGGCATTTTTGCACCTTTGCCCTTTTACTTAAAAGCCTATAAGTAAGAAAGATGAAACTACTACTTATCAAAATAAAAGGTAAAAAGATTACTAATCTACTTAGGATTTTCCTCTAACTGATACCTGGTGAGGTCAAAGACTCGAAATTCCTTCCAAACAATGTCAAAACTCATACCATAATTTACCTATTTTTTATATATATAAAAAAAGACTAGTTCTCAGGATTAATGTGTTGCTAAATTTGACAATCTTGACTTATTGATGTTTATCTACCTTTGTTAGCCCATGAAGATCGACAACAAAGCTTGCAGCGCCAGTATTTTGCAACTTTGTAGCAACTTTCTCCAGAAGAACACTTTGAGGTCCCCCCAAGTCACCTCTACTGCTAGAACTTTGTTGGCTTTGATTCTGATCATTACTTTGTATTATTCCTTCACATCACTCCTCTATTAGTTGTTTGAGATAATAATCATTGGAATTGTACCTGCAAATTGGGATCTTCAATTATGGAGGGAAATTATCCCAAAAAAACATTATCTTTCACAACTGAACCTTTTCCATTTTCTGAGTACTGGGAATGCACTATAACAACAAAGCGAGTGTAAGAAAAAAGGTTAAACCTTTATACGCAGCAACATTAGGTTCAATACCAGCCTCACGCATGGAAATCAAAATCTGCACTATAAGAAGAATGGTTATTATAAGATCAATATTGCAATGGCAGTGTTTGCCTATTTTGAAAACATTTTGTACGCTAGAATCATGTGTTATATCATCATGAATGAATACTTTTTTAAACAACCAACTTCGGCCAACCGTTTCCCTTCCAGATGTCCATATCTTTCAAAGGAGGAAAAGAATGTAACTCTAGATCTAAATTCAAAAGGCATAGTTATCACAGTACTTGAAAGGTAAAATCTTGGTTTTCAAATTTCTCTTCATAATAGATTAACAATCACCAAATGCAAAAAACATATACCTGCACAGCACCCTTGACATTCCTTGATCCTCCAAAAATGTTGAATCAAAATTGACCAACTTATATGATTAGGACAGAGGCCTAATGTTTTGATCTCCTGCATTAAAGCTTTTGCATGGTGGTAATCAGTACCACAGGCCTTCACCAGAATATTGTATGTTGCAGTAATGGATGTAAAAGGAACACTTTTATTTAAGTGTGCACGATAAGAAATTTTTCATCTGTATATAATGTACAGGAGAAGTGTAAAAAGTATGCAAGAGCAGTAAGAATGTAAGATATTAGACACATAATGTCCATTTTAAGACTGAAGTATATTTACTATAGATAAATAATACCTTAATTATTGTGCTATATGTGAAAACATCTAGTTTCAATACTCCTGTTGATTCCAAATGGTGTACCTCCCTATAAATTTCCTGGGCCAAATCAACTCTTGAAGCACGACAACAAGACTTCAAAATGATGTTGTAAGATGTAATATCAGCAGCAACACCAAGATTTTGGACATATAATAAGAAGCAGATAAAAGAAACTTTCTTGTTGATAAGAATACATTATTAAACTTTCCATATATGTTCCACTAGCTTTTAGCATAGAAGAAACATGAGATCATATCCTACTACAATAGAGTATAAGCCTAAGTTGTTTAGTATGTGCTCATTTGTGTGCCAGCTTAAGGGAAGCGCTATGATGAGTTTTAGATTCCTAACCAGTGTATACCTCCAGACACTATTGATTAGTGAGACCAATGGACCAATACTAGACAAAATGTACCTTTTGTTGGAGAACACTTTTCACATCAATAGCAAAATTATCATTCAAATATTAATGAGAAGAAAAGATAATAAATTTATTTTACAAATTCAAAAGGCAACACATTTTTAGGGGGATATATGCTAAATCAAGTAAATAAAGAATATAGTTCATCTTAAATTATTCAAAAGCATAAGGAAAAAAGACAACTGTCGGCGAGAAAGAGAGATGATAGTCCCCACTCTCGAACAGAGGATCCAGTGGGATCTCGAGCATCATTTATAAATTATGAAAGAAAGATGAAGCAAATAGAAACATAAAAACAACCAGCTTTAGAAAAAACTGTACACCTAGTCTACTTGAGGAGCACATAGTGAAGAATGTATATTTATGCATGCTAGAGTAGATTTGCTTATTTGTGTGTCACAAACATGCAAGAGAGAGAAAAAGAGCATTACTTGCATATGTTTGTAGATCTGCAACGTGTAGCTCAAGTCACGGGCATTAACATTCATGAGACTGTTGAAAACATAAAGATTTGGGGTAATCTTTTGAGTTCAGTATATCCTGCAACAAATAAAAATGAAAAAGCAGCATAAGAACATCCAGAAATAGCGGTATTACTACAAGTCTGCTTTTCAAGAATCAATTTGTAGTTGTGATAGAGAACCAAAACTAGATTAACAAAAAGTTTTTACCTGACATTCTGACCATGTAGCCACATAATTGATATTGTCTGCAAGTTAAAAAATTGCTCAAGCATGGAAATCAATTTTAAAGCTAGTCATTGAATATCGATACAGATAATATTACTCCTTCCCTTGAAACCAATATAAACTTGATTTTAACCCAACTCTTAAATTTTAATAGCCCATTACACTTGCAAAAACGATGCACACTTTAAGTACCATACAAAAATCTTCCTAATTCATCCTTGAGCAAATGTGAAGTGCTAACATCAAACGGTCATTTAAGTAAGGCAGGCCATCACTATCAAACTTTATCAAAGATATAAATGGTTGATATGAGAATGTTATGGATCTAGCCATTATTCCTCAGTTGAATATGCTTCTACATGATGATGGACCCCAAATAAGTTTTACTGTTAATCTTAATACTCATACAAAAGATAATCCAGTACTTAGAGAACAATGCCAAATGACTAGTTATTAAATTGAAAGCAACAACTCAGATACACATGCCTATACACACAAGTGTTATCTATTAGAGATGCTAAGCATGTAAGAGATAAACAACTAAGTGTGTGAAGCTTGTGAACTAGTGTTAGCAAGTACCTCATAAATGGACCTCGATCTCAAGAAGTCGCTACAAAGACCACATACATCTATTACTGTGCAGTAGATGTACATATTAAGACTACCCACATCTTGCTTGGATGCTTCAAAGATATTCAGAGCAGACACCAAGTCACCTATATTCCCAAATTGAAGAATTATGATGCAGAATAATATATTAGCATTTGGAAAATAATGAGCATACGCACAGAATGTGATAAATGAGGTACAAGTAGTGGCAAAACATGCATGAAACCAAGATACATATCTAATTTCAGTTATGTGCTATCATTTGTAGTGGGAACATAATTTTGTTGACAAATTAATAAAGGATTTCACTATTCTTTTTTTCCTTTTAGCCTTTAAATATAGATGGTTATGCCTGTGCAAGGAAGGCATGGACAGAAAATAAAATTAAAAAATGAGTAAACAGTATCATCAAAGAAAAGCAGCGAGTCCTGAAAATCTTCTTGTAGGAAATGGACAGAAGAGAATAGTTTAAATTCAGTAAATATTAAGAACACAGCATAGCAGTTGGAGTCAGCACATTGAAAAGGGAGTCCATAAGTTAGACCTTTTTTTTTTTGGGGGGGGGGGGTATGTGGTGGTAAAATTTAAGAAACTCAACTAGTTCTGTAGGACAAGATGTTGATCAGCTGTCGACTTTTTTTAATCATTATGATTTGTTACATTTATTAGAATATGACCTGTAAACTCTCAACTAACACATTAAAATGCACATACGCACATCCTGCTAAGACAAAGTAATAAAAAATATATCCAACCTTTTCATTTTCATATCTGATGATACCTATGTCTCCTTGATTTCTTCATAGGGACATGAATAATATAAAAATTGGAATATCAGATTCACTCCATATATTATGAAGGACTGCATGTGTATAAGATACATCAAAGGGATAATGCTGAAATCAATGTCATGTTAATAGAAGTCTCACTTGAGTCTGCAGCTGTAACAAGATAAAGCAAAATAAACATCCACGTCTCCTTGTAGTGATCACAACTAAAAAGCAATCTTGATGTTCTGTGAAAGATTATTTCATTCATGCAATCCAATAAAGATGAATTATTGCAAAGGTTGGATATAATGAGACCCTTGTACAACCATTCATGGCAACATTTAATAGCAAGAGAGAACATAAAGAAAATTAACCAGATATGTTAGGATAATTAAAGTTGGCAAACAAAATTGGCCAGCAAACTGGGTGTAGTAGTTATAGCCAAAAGCCAAATTTGAGCCGACCCATTAATAATTGTTTTAATTTTCTAAATAGGAAAATAATGGAGTACATAGCAATTGATTCAGGAAAGGAAACTTATTAAAAAAAATGAGTTGGTTCATGCTTTAAGTCTTAAAGAAAGAAGACAAATATGTAGGATGACATGATAGATTATATATTAATTTAGTTCCATACTTCAAACTGAATATACTAAGAAGATGAACAAGTTGAAGAAATAAGAAGATGCATAGACATGAGTGCACATAATTTATGGTAGGCATTATGCATAGTATAAAACAACAAAACGAAAAAATCAAAACATAAAACCCTGAACCCTGAACCAACAAAACATTTGTCATGACAAACTGTACAATGCAAGTTATCTCCTTGGCTACAAAAAATCACAAGAGACACTAATAAAGAAATCACAAAATAAGAATACAATATGAAAAACAAGAAATTACCACCGAGAATCCCCATTAAATCAACAAGTTCCTCCACTTCACCGCGTTTAACAATCCGGCAACATTCTCTCCGAAACACCTCTTTTGCAGCCCCGTCAAACAACTCCAAAGAACCAATCCCTAGCTTCTGAGCACCACCCAACGCATCCACCAGTCTCCTAATCTCCCCTTTTTCTACCATTTCAACAACTCCCGTCGAAACAAGCTCGGAGTTGAGCAAAGCCATGAATTGGGAGGATTTTACGCTTCTCCCAGAAGTAATCGAGAAGAAACCGCGCAAAAAAGGGCAAAAAACAGTGGGAAATGGTCATGTACCGGACATAACCCATATAACCTGAGGGAACCTGAAAACCGATCCCAAACGTTTCGCTCCGATCCGTAACTGTACGAACTGTACACTGCTTCCGAACAGCAGGGAAGGAATAACCGCAGGGAACCAAAAGCCGCGCGTGGAGGCGCGTCAAAACTCCGATCGAGCTTCCTCAGGCCAAAAAGCCCCGATCGACTCTGATGCCGCTGATGACTCTGGCAGTAGGCCTCAGAAGGAAGGTTTCAGAAGTGAGTATTAATTGTGGGGATTTTTTTATAGGGGAGAAAGTTAGGTCAGTGGCTGGGTGGTGAAAAGGATGAAGATGGAGAGAGAGGAGGAGGAATGTAAAGTTCATAAAAACGGCAAAGAAGCTCTACCTGACGACTTACTTGATTTAAAGTCGTGCACTTTGATAGGCCAATGGCAGGGTGATTGAATATCAATGTTAAGCTAATACTCTTATATTTTTATTTCATAATGTTTTGACGATTAAAAAATTAATACTTTAAGTGGATTAACTAAAAATAATTTGACAAGTTATTTTTGTAAGTTGTGTTTTGTAAGAGTTTAAGTATGGGTAGGGGTGAAAATAATTTCGAGTTAATTCGAACACCCTAATACTCAAGCTCGACTCGTATTAAAAAATTTGTGTTCAGGTTCGACTCGAATTTGAACTGATAATTTTTAAGGATGTTCAAGTTCGATTCGATACTACTCGGCTCGGAGTTACTTGACTTGTTTTCACAATGATTAATTTACGAGATTTTCTATTCGAGCTCGAGTCTGAGATGGATCACACTATAATGAGACATAAGAATAAAAACTTAAAAAAACTTCAAATTTTTTTATATATTAAAATACATGTTACAAAAATTACAATATTAATTATACTATGATACAATTTCTATTAACATCATTACTTTGATGAATATGGTCAATGCAATGTTACTAAGGTCCAGAGCACTTGAGAACTTGGGAGGATACTGTTAACGCCAAGATCTTTCTCCACGTCCCAATCACCAAGACGCGTCCAATATCCCGCGATTCTCAACAAGTCAACACTAAAAGCAGCGGCTTTGACCGAAGTCGAGGATAGCTCCGGCGTGAGAGTCAAGACAAAGCGATCACAAGGTCAACAATGGAGAAAAATATTATCTAATGCCCGAGAGATAGAATAATAATCATGAATGAAATGTGTGTATTCTTTACCCTCTTATGTGATCTTAGCCCCATGTATACTCCACTCCCGGTTTACCGTGCCACTCATCACTTCTTGACATATTTTCCCCCACTTCCGGTCATTTCAGCCGAAAGTAAGCAGACTACTTTCACACCTGCTACCATTGTTTGCCACCACGGTCATCCGAGTCCCATCCTCATTAATGCCGTGCAAGAAAGTGATGTACACAATAGTAGTCATTGTCATTTGGCATAATGATTCTTCGTCAAAGTTGGGTTAAGTGACAATTTGTATAATGGGCCAATTCAATGACTAAGCCCAAATAATGGAAATGACCCAAGTGACCGGATCCAACCAAAAGAACCCAATGAAATGATCAAGTAACTGGGCCCAAACCATTCGGACCAACCAGGACTTAGCATAACATGATCCAAGGGAGAAGCCCATTAAGTCTGGCCCAATAAGGAAAAGGATTATGGCCTAACATTACCCCCTAGTCTTATATTAAACACGGTGTTTAATGAAAGACTATAAATAGTATAGGCCCAGGACATAACAAACTATGATAAGTCATAAGAGATCCAAAGTGAAACTCACCAAAGTCCATCAAAATCGGTCCAAATTGATATCAGGAATAGAAGTGGGAAGCCCAATAGACGCAATCCCACATAGGTGAAGATATTTAGATCTAAAAACGGAAGAAACCTCTTCCCATTCATCATCATTGCAGTGAATTAAATGTGTCGCCCTCAATTCTGTAGTAATCACGATTATAAAAGGTAAACTTTACCAATTCGAGCGGTTTTACTGCTAATTTGAAATTTGAACCTTTGAGCTTTCTCCTCCTCTGCAAACTTCTTTTCTACGCTTCACAAAATCTTAACAATGGTGAGTAGTAACCTCTAGCCAAAATTCCCCCTTCGATGCGACTCCCTGTCGAAGATCGTTTCTCCCAACCCAAACCCTAATCAAGAGGGTTCGAGTTCCAATCCCCAATCAACAACCATGGGGAAATCCTTCTCCGATCCCTACGCCTCGAGACTTCTTCAAGGGCGGGAGCAGGTTTCCCCATGCCAACATCCGTTTCTCCATCGCGAGAATCGAGATATGCACGCTCAGGACTCGTTATCGATTCGACATGTACACTATAAGGGCCCCTGCTCACGAAGGCGTATGTACCCAATGACCGGGACGGTTGGGTCGCCCGTACACATCACTTACACGGAAAGGGGTTCGCTTTACCTCTCCATGTTTTTATTGTTACCTCCCAGGGTTCATAGGAGTGGGCTTCGCCCGATTAGTGCCCAACTCCTACATCCACATCCCGGCATTTATTGCTTCTGCTTTATGAACTAGGGATTGCTCCTCTGTTGACATCTTCTTCACCCTCTTCTCTGCCGGTGGGTCTCGAGAACGAGGCTTCAAAATGTTGAGCAAGCGGTCTCCGACCCAACACACGGAGTTCGAGAGGAGACCCACGATGGATACCCCTTCCAGCCAACAAGGGTTGGCATGAGAAGTGGTTTTTCATCACGGACCCGAGATCTCTTCTCTTCGATGGACTACCTCGACCGGGTCTCTGCTGACTTTGGAGAGATATCAGAAGGGACGGGTGAGGAGATGGCGATTTTTGAAGAAGAATCCTCCAAAAGAATGGAGTTTCACACTCGACCAAACAAAACTGGCTATATGACCACAAATGTAAGTTTGAATAACTTTGTAACATAATTTCGAGATATATAAGTGATGAGGTTACGATACATGGGTTTTTGCGGTGTCTCGATCAAACCGACTCACGGAGGTGAGAGATGTGGCGCCCCAAAATTAGGTATACATCACCCATCTTGGGTAGTCGGATACATAGTGTATGTAATTTAAATACAACTTACTAATATAATAATGTGTATGCAATACGACATAAACCGTGAGTTTGAATACAAATATTATCTACTAGATATTATACAAACTCAAAAGGAGTCCTCATTACAATTATTATCACCTTTATTTCACGAGAATAGTGAGGACTACTAATGCTATCCTACGGACCATTACTCGTTCCTCGAGCTCGCCTTGACTATGTTCTCATTTTCGAAGAGAACGGTGAAAGAAAGGTGAGCTCAACTAGCCCGAGAAGAAATATTATGACTAAGATAATGCGAATAAATTATCATTAGCCTTCAATGATGTTAAACCGATAAAATATAATAAACATCAAGTTTAGCTGCAATGAACAAGCAATCCATTAAAAGAGTCAAGTAGAAAATAAAATCTACTATCTTTTATGATTTAAAAGGTTTTTCATCATTGTTATAATTTGAGACTCGACTTTAATAAATAATCCACATCATAGAATCACCCACGCACTTTTCTGCCGAGGATATTCTTTAGTATCACGACCACAATTATTCATGCACTACTCGGGCCGAGAATAGTTGTGTATTCATTAATGGTCATGATCATGCCAACAATCGTCCATCAATGCACTACTACTAATCGAGGATTTTTACCACATCATTTGTAACATTACGGTCGCCATGATTACACCAATAGTCTCAGTCATAATCATACCAAGTCCATCCATGCACTCTGAGCCACGAGATGACTTTTAAAAAAATATAAACATGAGGATGATGACAATGATATAAGAATTCAATAAAACAAGTTCAAGAATTATTTTATCCAGGAATTATTAACGTCCAAATTATCGGCATCAATCTTTTTTTGTAGAGTAAAATTCAAGAATGATCGGAAGAATATTTCCATGAAAGATTTGGATGAAACGCAAATATCAAGGATATTCTACTAATTTCATGGAGTATAGAAGTCAAAGTTTTAACCAATTTGGGTATAATAAAGAATGGAATAACAAAAGAAATCACCGTGCATGCGGTACCCGCATGAGGCGAGTTATTCCAACAAAATAATAATAACGGAACTAGGTCGGGTGAAATTCACACCACAAGCGGGATGTTCCAACAGAATAATAAAGATGGAACCAAATCCGGTGTAAAACACATAGATAGGATATTCCAGCAGAATGATAAAAAGCGGAA